>JARYGA010034423.1:0-21454 GCA_030545235.1 Helianthus tuberosus | reverse complement strand
GATGTTAGATATGCTTAATTACCAATTAAGCAAGAAAAGGGCATTTTGGTCATTTTCCTAAGGCATATAAACAACCTATCATACAACTAATTAAACCTAAGTGACCATAAGGTATAACCTTGGAAGGTTATTCCCTATGCAACTATGGCCACTAAACATGTTTGGTCGAATCCTAATGATCGACCAAACGGGTCGAGTTCGAAAGTCTAAGCGGGTGTTTAGTCCGCTTGACTTACGACTCTGCAAGCACTAAACTAAAAGTGACGAGCTAAACATGCTAAAAGATGTTTAGTTAAGTTAGAAAATGGTTTTGATACCTAAGAGTAGTTTGGTTACAAAATACGCATAAACACACATTTTGGCCGAAACTACGACTCGTCACTACGCCAAGTCAACGTGGTAATCAGTAGGTATAGTCACAAGGGACTATAACCATTGTGATTACGCTCACGTTGCAAAGTTCAACGGAACTTTGTGTTGACCATTGACTGGTCAAAGCTGAAAGTCAAACACCGTTTGACTTTCATGCTCGAAATTCAAGAACAAGCAAGAAGAGGACTTACAAAGGGTCCAAGAAGGTGTTTTGATTCAAAATTACTCAGGTATGAGGTGTTAAAACCTCAACTTAGAGCAGAGATTGAATCAAGGTGTGAAAAACCCAAATGAGGAAGCTTGCTATTTATAGGAAGGTAAGATCAATAGGATCATTCCAAGTGTTTTGAGGGTGTAATCTTGGCCATACATGTGGGTACATGGTATTAGAATACAATGGGGGTCGAAAACCAGCTCCAGGTATTGCAAAACTTACATAAAAACCCCTGAATTTTGACCAGAATGTTGAAACAGAACTTTATGTCTGATGGTGTCACGCGGCCCACGTAAATATACATTAAACCTTACGCGGCCCGTGTAAGGAAGTTTGACAGATTGTCAAAACAGCTCCCTGCACATCAGAAACTTGCATTTCGGCTCATTTTTGACACGTTTAAGCCCCGTTAACCTCATTTCAAGGCTCTAAAATGAAGTTAAAGTATAGGAAACTCAAAACATGCTCAAAAATATCTCGGATGTCGGCTCGTTTGGTCGTACGGTTGCGTTGTTCGGTTAATTACGACGGAAGTCGTAATGAACGCAAAAACGATCCAAATCAAGCGACGAATGGAATTTTATCAAGCCAATCACTAAAATAAAATATTTTAATGATTAAATAAATTTTTGGATGTGCGGATATATTCAGAACGTAAGATATGCGCGAAAATGCAAACTTATGCACTTTTTGACGCTTTTAGTCCCTATTGATCAATAAAGTTTATTTTAGCATACCGAACCCCTCAAAGCTTATTTCTATGCTATGTAAAGGATATTTAGGGTTTTTTTAACTTATGATCAAGTTCTGTAATGTTCGTTACTATACAAATCGGTATAGTTTCGCAGTTTGACATAAATAGTCCCTGCGATCGAACAAACTTGACTTCAACACACCAAACCATCCAAAGCTTATTTCTAAGTTATGTGGAGGTTATTTAAGGTATGTTAAGACTATGTCACTATTCCGGAGTGTTTGTCGCATTAAACTGACTACGTTTACGCACTAGTTTGCGTATAACCTTCAAGAAAGCGATTTAAAGCTTGAAATTGGAATCGAATTAAATTGTGAAATCATCAAACACAATTACACATATAATAACACCAAAACACATATAATAACACCAAATCACATTGTTTTATTAATAATCAACATTGTTTTACATTGTACATCGATTACAGAACACAGTTGTCACAAGTCGAATTCCGAATTCATCTACTACCAGGAACAGCACCGATTGCCAAAGCACCTTACCATTTAGCTCCGGCAGAAATGCAAGAATTAAAGAAACAATTGGACGAATTGTTGGAAAAAGGATTCATACAGCCAAGCTCACCGCCTTGGGGAGCACCAATCTAATTCGTTAAAAAGAAAGACAGGTCAATGCGAATGTGCATTGATTACCGCGAATTGAACAAAGTCACGATTAAAAATCGTTACCCATTACCGAGGATCGATGATTTATTTGTTCAGTTGCAAGGTATAACAACCCTCAAAATATTTTTTCGACACCCCTAATATAATAATAGTATCCCAATATGTCCTAAAATACACCCCGTATGCAAAAACTGAGCCCAAAATACATTATATAATTAAAATTAAATAAAATCAAGTTTTATGTGGCACTTGCGGGCCGCGTAGACCATTAGGGTCTCTTACGCGGGGCAAGACAGCTCCAAGGCGGGCCGACACCCGGTGCTGCCACGTGTCGTGCAGCGTGTCGAAGCTAGGGCTGAGTCAGACAAGCTAGGGCCTACCCTAGCTGCCCTCGCGGGCCGCGTAGCACCTGGATTGTAACATCTGTGCTTGTAATCATTGTGAAGAGTTCAATTATCAATAAAACAAAGTTATTTGATCCCAATTTTTGTTTGGTTATGTTTTACATTTTTCATGTTTTGACTTTTGTTCAATTTCAAACTCTATATCACTTTCTGGAGAGTTATACGCAAACTGGTGCGTAAACACAATCAGTTTAATGAGAAAAATACTCCGGAACATCAACATATACTTAACATACCTTAAATAACCATTACATAACTTAGAAATAAGTTTTGAAGGCTTTGGTATGGCAAAAACAAGTTAATTCGCCTACAGGGACTAAATTTGACAAACTGCGAAAGTATGCCAATTTGAACTGTAACAGACATTCCGGAACATGACCATTAGTTAAACATACCATAAATATCCTTTACATAGCTTAGAAATAGGCTTTGAGGGGTTCGGTGTGCTAAAATAAACTTTTGGGTCATTCAAGGACTAAAAGCGTCAAAAAGGGCACAAGTTTGCACTTTCGCGCATAACTCACGTTCTGAATACATCCGGACATCCAAAAATTTATGTAAGCACTAAAATTTGTATTTTAGTGTTTGGCATGAGAAAAATCCATTCGTCGCGCAATTTGGATCGTTTTTCGCACTTATGCGCATGTCGTCGTATTTAAGCGAACATCGCGATCGTACGACCAAACGAACCGACATCCGGGATATTTTTGAGCATGTTTCATGTCCACAATGTTTAGGCATCATTTTAGGGCCTTAAAGTTGACTTAACGAGCCTTAAACATGTCGGAAATGGCCTTAATACACAACGGGGACTGAAATGGAAACTTTGGAAACTGGTTGCTGATCAGAAGGACCTAGGCGTGACACCTAGCCCCCTAGGCGTCACGCGAGGCCCTTTCAGATTAGCAAAAGTTGTTTAACAGCTGTTAACAGCTCTTATACACTCCAAAGGCCAAAGCCACATGTTAATCCCTGATGTTGGGGGGCCATTTTGAGTTACCACAAGTTTGCAACAAGTGTAGGGACAATATCAAAGCACGGTATTCGAGGAACGATCCTAACGGTTCCAAGAATCCTATAAATACCCAACCCTTTCACAACTCAAAACCCACAAATCTGATCTCAAAGCTCTAAGTTGAAGTCATTGCTTCATACCTGAGCTATTCGATCAGGTTTTACTAGCGGGGACCCTTTGTAAGTCTTCCTTCGTTCTTTTATCGCTTTTCTAGTCCGAAAGTCAAACTATGTTTGACTTTCTACCTTGACCAGTTTATGGTCAACACGAAGTTCGGTTGAACTTCATAACGTGAGCGTGATCACGATGGTTATAGTCCCTAGTGACTATACCTACTGTTTACCACGTTATCTAGGCTCAGTGACGAGTCGTAGTTTCGGCCAAAATGCGCATTCTTGCGTATTTTGTAACCAAACTACTCTTAGGTATCAAAACCGTTTGTTTTGATACCAAACCTGTTTTTCTAAACTTAGTTAAGCATGTTTTAACATGCTTAGCTCGTGACTTTTAGTTTAGTGCTTATATAGGGTCGTAAGGTAAGCGATCTAAACAATCGCTTATACTTTCGAACCCGACCCGTTTGGTCGATCATTAGGATCCGACCAAACACATTAGGTGACCATAGTGTATAGGGAATAACCTTCCGAGGTTATACCTTATGGTCACGACGTTTAGTTAGTTGTATGATAGGTAGTTTATATGCCTTAGGTAAATTACCAAAATGCCCTTTTAACGCCAAAATTCATTTTAAGCATATGTAACATAACTTTTGGTATCTAAACTGATTTGGCAACAATATTAGACATGTTAAGGCATATTTTACTTATCATAGGGCTAGTTAGGCATTCCGAACGCGTTTTACGCGAATGACGCGTTAAAGTAGCATAAGCTACCTAAACGGGTCATAATGGGTCGTAAGCACTTAGGTTAGGTTTCATTTTAGTATGTAGGATTTGTTAAACCATATAACACGAGTCTCCATACTCGTTGGTTTACGAACCCTCATTCTATCCAATCCTCCGATTTTAGGTCCGGTATATTAACATAGTTACCTATATTAGGTGCCGTTTGATATCCGTGATCTCTAGCATTGTTTGGTTGTTACTCAAGGACTACTAAGCAATCTCAAGTGAGTACATAGACCCCTCTTTTACCGTTTTCAAACTGTTTTGGGGTGAAACACATGTGCCTACTTGTTACTTTCATGCTTTCCTGTTTTCACATCATATGCTTGCTATGTTCATTAGTACACTTATAGTACATGATTTACTTTACATTTCTGCTATATATGTTGACTGATAGCATGCTAGCACATTGATTTACATGACTTTTCTGCTTCGTATGTTAACTTAGCGTACTTAGTACATTGTTTTCATATAACATGTTCACATTTGCTATGACATTTGGTTTGCACAAACGGGACTTATATACGTTCATTAACATTAGCTACGCCGCTCGGTAGTAAGTACTGGTACCATAGGACTTGACAAATCCCATTCCTGACATCCCGGGTTTGTTTGGATGTAAGGAATGACTGAATCCGAAAACATTTCTTTTGATAACCTTGACTTAGGGTTATCCGACTGTCTCAAGGCTTGAATGTATGCGTTAACTTACCACATAAGTGTTTGTATCAATGTAACATGCATTACTTTGCAAAACATAACTTTTTGATATATTCAAAATACTTTGTTTTGTACATTCTTACGTTTGGTTTATGTAACAACACATTACTTACCAAACATACATTTGCTACACATTACTTGACTACATTTGGACTATTAACATTTGATATGATTTATACAAGGACTTTTGACAATTGGTTTAAACATAGACTTTATACATTGGTGGTTTGTTTAAGTGACTTAAGTAACGAGATGTGAGTAATATGATACAAGCATGGTGGATACGCCGCTGGTACTTCCTATATATAAGTGTTTGTATTATATTACATATCATAGCGTTATTTAAATCATTCAATTTGGACTTATACATTTTACACAAGTAACACGATTCACAAGACTTTGGTTTACAAATAATTTACTTTATACAACTCATTTTACTTGGTTATACATTTAACCATACATTATTCTTTTATTTATACATATCATTTGATCTTATCGATTTTTAAATGATTTACAAAATAAAACAATTTACAAGGTTCATGAATGACTTTTGTTAATCAACTTTTTCTAAACTTATAAGTCATGAATCTTATTTTCATAAAACCTATGTATCTCATAGGCATTTTTATGATGACGTACCTATTTTCACATGTGTTTTCAGGAGCTTTTGCTTAGGATGATGATCGTGACACTAGGGCGGACCTGTGCCTTAGAGACATAAAATAAAGATAGAACCAGTTTAATTATGTTCTGAACTCTTTATTTCCTGTTTTGAGACAATGTAACACTCTTGTTTGATAAATAAAATATAACTTTGTATGCCATGGTTGTGAAACAATAATTCTGTTACAACACTCCCCGACGTTTCCGCCACGATTTGATGTTCTACGTGGTCGGGGTGTGACAGAAAAGATGGTATCAGAGCCAATGGTTATAGGGAATTAGGTTATTAGTAATGCTTTGACTTAGACTATAACTTTCTAGGACCCCAACACAAGTTATCTTGTGTTTAGATTTTAAAACATGCACTTCACCTATCCTTAGGTGATAACCACAACGGGAACATCAAGTTCGAATCCGCTTTGAAAATTAATCATCTGTTTTTGGATGATTGATTACTAGGTTTTGAACCCGCTGTTGTAAGGTTTTGAACCCTTCCAGTTTGATTTTTGGTCTTGTACCTTTCAAATTTTCAAAATCTCGTCAAAGTTTTGGGTTCTAAATAGTGAGAACTCGTGCAAACTGGAAGAGTGAATGCATGTACCCTGGGTTTTCTGTCTAAGGCTAGAGTGTTCGTACAAATCCACATAATCGGACCAGTCACTCTTACCTGGGAACTCTTGGGGTGAGTGTTCACTTATAGGCGAGCATGTCTTCGCGATACATTATTTTTGACCCATTTACTTTGATTAGTCTCTGTGTGTCGTTTGTTTGCTTTGTAATGCGAACAAATGACCACCATCTTTGCTGTTGTCAATTTTTGTTTCATCTCACTCTTTTCATCCAATCATCTCACTCGTTTCCTTTCATGTTTCCTCTTTTAGAATGCCTCCTCGACGTGAAAACCAGATAGCGACTGCCGAACTGGCAGAAATCATTGCGCAGCAAATGGCTGCTCAATTCCCAAACCTCTTTGCTCAATGGAACCAAGCCAACAACAACAACAGTGCTCCATGCAATTTCAAGAATTTTAACTCGGCTAAACCACTCAAGTTTAGTGGTTCTGAGGGAGCGACTGGGCTTCTTCAATGGTTTGAGAGCATTGAGAATACTTTCCGTCACGTGCACTGTCCTGACAATCGCAAGGTCGAGTTTTCTTCGAGTGTGTTTCAGAAGAGGGCTCTTACGTGGTGGAACGGGGTAATGAGAGATCGTGGTGCAGAATTTGCTCTAGCGCAGACTTGGGCTGAACTTAGGGCCCTTATGATGAGGGAGTTCTGTCCTCGTCATGAACAGCGAGCTTTGGAGAGAGAGTTTGACGACTTGAAACAAGACAGTGGCGAGCACAGGGCGTATACTGATAGGTTTGAGGAGTTGAGTCTGCTTTGCCCAACAATGGTTACCCCACTCGACAAGGCTATCGAAAGGTACATCGATGGTCTACCTGACTCAGTACAAGACATCATTACCGATAGTAACCCTACCACACTCCGTCAGGCGATCGAGTTAGCAGCGACATTGACTGAGTCGCAGGTTTGAAAGGGAAAGCTGCATAAAAAGGGTGACAAGGGTAAGAAGCAGGCGTCTGACAAGGAGGATGGCAAGAAAGGTGAAAACAAGAAGGGAAAGAATTTTGGTTCCTCAAGAGGGTCTAGGAAGCGAAAGGCTTCCCAAAACTATGCCGTTACTGCACAGGCTCAAGCTGCACCAAATCATCCTGCGCAACCACCCTCCAAGAAGCCTTATCTTGGCAATGCACCTTTGTGCAACAGGTGTAACGGCCATCACCTACCACATCTACAATGTCGCCATTGCACTAACTGTGGAAGAAATGGTCATCTTGCCGCTACTTGTCGCATTCCTGTTAACCAGAATCAGGCAGTTCAGAACCAAGCCCAACAAGTTGCTCAGCCTCTTGCTCAGCAACAAGGTCAAGCTGCACGACCTCATTTTCCTCCTGGTTCGTGCTACAATTGTGGGGATCTGACCCACTACAGAAACCGGTGCCCAAGACTAGCTAACGCAAATCCAAATCAGAATCAGGCTCAGGCTCGAGGTCGAGTCTTCAACATGAATGCACAAGAGGCACAAGCGGACAATGAAGTGGTGAACGGTACGTTCTTTATTAATAATCAGCCTGCATCTGTTCTTTTTTATTCGGGTGCCGATAAGAGTTTTGTGTCATTATCTTTTGAGCCATTGCTTCGCGTGTCTAGAACGAAACTAGGTAAGCCTTTGACAGCAGAAGTTGCTAGTGGTGAACCCATTGTTCTTGATTCTGTTCTTCGCAACTGCCAGTTGAACCTTAACGACCATCTTTTCCCTATTAACCTCACGCCTATGCAACTTGGAAGCTTCGATGTTATTGTGGGTATGGATTGGTTAGCCAAGCATCGCGCAGAGGTAGTTTGTTTTGAGAAGATTGTTCGTGTGCCGCTTTCGACAGGCGAGATCCTACAAGTTCATGGTGAGAAAGCTGCTGGTGGTCTCAAACTCATGTCTTGTTTTAAGGCTCGGAAGTATCTGCGAAAGAACTATGTGGCCTTTTTGGCACATGTTGTAGCAGATAAGGGCAAAGGTAAGTCTATTCAAGATATCCCTGTTGTTCGGGATTATCCTGAAGTATTTCCTGAAGAGTTACCTGGTTTACCCCCAGCACGCCAAGTCGAGTTCCGTATTGATCTCGTACCTGGTGCAAATCCCATTGCCAGAGCTCCATATCGTCTTGCACCGTCTGAAATGCAAGAGTTGTCTAAGCAGCTTCAGGAGCTCTCTGACAAAGGTTTTATCCGTCCTAGCTTTTCACCTTGGGGTGCTCCCGTTCTTTTTGTCAAGAAAAAGGATGGATCTTTTAGGATGTGTATCGATTATCGTGAGCTTAACAAGCTTACCATCAAGAATCGATATCCCCTACCTCGCATCGATGATCTCTTTGATCAGTTACAGGGTGCTTCTTATTTTTCGAAGATTGATCTTCGTTCGGGGTATCATCAACTTCGGGTGCATGAAGAAGACATTCCCAAGACAGCGTTCCGCACTCGTTATGGGCATTATGAGTTCACAGTCATGCCATCCGGTTTGACTAATGCTCCTGCTGTTTTCATGGACTTAATGAATAGGGTCTGCAAGCCTTATTTGGATCAGTTCGTCATTGTTTTTATTGATGACATTTTGATATACTCTAAGACGCGAGCTGATCACGAGCAACATCTTCGTCTTACTCTGGAACTCCTAAAGAAAGAGCAACTTTTCGCCAAATTCTCCAAGTGTGAATTCTGGCTTAAAGAGGTTCAATTCTTAGGACATATTATCAACGAACAAGGTATTCATGTAGATCCCTCCAAGATCAGTGCGATCAAGGATTGGGATACGCCTACTACTCCTACTGAAGTTCGTTCTTTTCTTGGACTTGTGGGTTATTACCGCCGCTTCATTGAGAACTTCTCGAAGATTGCAGTTCCTCTAACTGCTCTAACTCAGAAGAACAAGCCCTTTGATTGGGGATTCAAACAAGAGGAAGCTTTTCAAAACTTGAAGCAGAAGCTTTGTGACGCTCCTGTTCTGACTTTGCCTGAGGGCAATGATGATTCCGTCGTTTATTGCGACGCATCTAAATTGGGACTTGGCTGTGTTCTGATGCAAAGAAACAAAGTCATAGCATATGCTTCGAGGCAGTTGAAGGTGCATGAAAAGAACTACACCACTCATGATCTTGAGTTGGGTGCAGTTGTCTTCGCTCTCAAGATCTGGAGACACTATTTGTACGGTACAAAATGTGTGGTTTTCACGGACCACAAAAGTCTTCAGCATATCTTCAATCAGAAAGAACTCAACATGAGGCAACGACGTTGGGTTGAGCTTCTAAACGACTATGACTGCGAAATTCGCTACCATCCTGGTAAGGCGAATGTCGTAGCTGATGCATTGAGTCATAAGGAACGTACTAAGCTTCATTGTGTTCGTGTTCAATCCGATATTCAAGCTCGATCCGATATCCAAGCCCGCATTTCTCAGGCTCAACAATCTTGTGTTTCACAAGGTTTGATGGATAAGGAATTTCCCTATCACATAACACCTGATCTGGAACTGAAGGGCAATGGATCATATTACTTCATGGACCGTTTGTGGGTCCCAAGCCAAGATAACCTTCGCACCTTGCTTATGGATGAGGCCCATAAGTCTCATTATTCTGTTCATCCTGGCTCAGATAAGATGTATAAGGATCTTCGTATTCAGTATTGGTGGCCTGGTATGAAGAAAGACATTGCCTTATATGTATCAAAATGCCTTACTTGTCTTAAGGTTAAGGCTGAACATCAGCGTCCTTATGGTTTATTGGTGCAACCAGAGATCCCATTTTGGAAATGGGAAAACATTACTATGGATCTCATTACCAAACTTCCGCGCACAAAGAAAGATCATGATGCCATCTGGGTAGTTGTTGATCGTCTTACTAAGTCAGCGCATTTCTTGCCAATCCGTGAGGATTTTTCTGCTGACAAACTTGCTAAAATCTATGTGGATGAAATTGTAGCTCGACATGGTGTTCCTTTGAACATCATTTCTGACAGAGATGCTCGTTTCACTTCTCATTTTTGGAGAACCATGCAATCTGCTATGTGGACCCAACTTAATCTAAGCACAGCTTATCATCCACAAACGGATGGTCAATCTGAAAGAACAATCCAGACTCTGGAGGATATGCTTAGAGCTTGTGTGATCGATTTTGGTGGTAGTTGGGATTCACATCTTCCGTTGATTGAATTCTCCTACAACAACAGTTATCACTCCAGCATCAACATGGCTCCTTTCGAGGCTCTCTATGGTCGAAAATGTCGTTCACCAGTCTGCTGGAATGAGATCGGCGAGGCTCAGCTTACTGGACCTGCCCTCATTTTAGAGACAACTGATAAGATTAAGAAAGTTCGTGATAACCTTCAGACAGCTAGAAGCCGTCAAAAGGGTTACGACCCAAAACGCAAGCCCTTGGATTTTCAAGTCGGTGATCGTGTATTACTTAAGGTCTCACCTTGGAAATGTGTGATCAGATTTGGAAAGAAAGGAAAACTTGCACCTAGATACGTTGGACCATTCAAGATCGTCGAAAGAATCGGTAAGGTAGCCTACAGACTTGAGTTACCTCCTGAACTTGGAAATGTTCATCCAACCTTTCACTTGTCCAATCTCAAGAGGTGTTTAGCTTATGAGAACCTCCACATACCACTTGACGAAATTCGTGTTGATAAAACACTAAAATTTGTTGAGAAGCCAGTGGAAATCGTGGAACGTGAAGTCAAGTGGCTCAAACGCAAGCGCATTCCATTGGTCAAAGTTCACTGGGAATCTAAACGTGGACCTGAGTTAACTTGGGAACGCTAAGATCAAATGAAGGCGAAGTACCCACATCTATTCCCACGAGTTTCCTCTAAATAAATTTCGGGACGAAATTTCCACAAGTAGGGGAGACTGTAACATCTGTGCTTGTAATCATTGTGAACAGTTCAATTATCAATAAAACAAAGTTATTTGATCCCAATGTTTGTTTGGTTATGTTTTACATTTTTCATGTTTTGACTTTTGTTCAATTTCAAACTCTATATCACTTTCTGGAGAGTTATACGCAAACTGGTGCGTAAACACAATCAGTTTAATGCGACAAATACTCCAGAACATCAACATATACTTAACATACCTTAAATAACCTTTACATAACTTAGAAAAAAGTTTTGAAGGCTTTGGTATGGCAAAAATAAGTTAATTCGCCTACAGGGACTAAATTTGACAAACTGCGAAAGTATGCCAATTTGAACTGTAACAGACATTCCGAAACAAGACCATTAGTTAAACATACCATAAATATCCTTTACATAGCTTATAAATAGGCTTTGAGGGGTTCGGTGTGCTAAAATAAACTTTTGGGTCATTCAAGGACTAAAAGCGTCAAAAAGTGCACCAGTTTGCACTTTCGCGCATAACTCACGTTCTGAATACATCCGGACATCCAAAAATTTATGTAAGCACTAAAATATTTTATTCTAATGTTTGGCATGAGAAAAATCCATCCGTCGCGCAATTTGGATCGTTTTTCGCACTTATGCGCATGTCGTCGTAATTAAGCGAACATCGCGATCGTACGACCAAACAAACCGACATCCTGGATATTTTTGAGCATGTTTCATGTCCACAATGTTTAGGCATCATTTTAGGGCCTTAAAGTTGACTTAACGAGCCTTAAACATGTCGGAAATGGCCTTAATACCCAACGGGGACTGAAATGGAAACTTTGGAAACTGGTTGCTGATCAGAAGGACCTAGGCGTGACACCTAGCCCCCTAGGCGTCACGCGAGGCCCTTTCAGATTAGAAAAAAGTTGTTTAACAGCTGTTAACAGCTCTTATACACTCCAAAGGCCAAAGCCACATGTTAATCCCTGATGTTGGGGGGCCATTTTGAGTTACCACAAGTTTGCAACAAGTGTAGGGACAAGATCAAAGCACGGTATTCGAGGAACGATCCTAACGGTTCCAAGAATCCTATAAATACCCAACCCTTTCACAACTCAAAACCCACAAATCTGATCTCAAAGCTCTAAGTTGAATTCATTGCTTCATACCTGAGCTATTCGATCAAGTTTTACTAGCGGGGACCCTTTGTAAGTGTTCCTTCGTTCTTTTATCGCTTTTCTAGTCCGAAAGTCAAACTATGTTTGACTTTCTACCTTGACCAGTTTATGGTCAACACGAAGTTCGGTTGAACTTCATAACGTGAGCGTGATCACGATGGTTATAGTCCCTAGTGACTATACCTACTGATTACCACGTTATCTAGGCTCAGTGACGAGTCGTAGTTTCGGCCAAAATGCGCATTCTTGCGTATTTTGTAACCAAACTACTCTTAGGTATCAAAACCGTTTGTTTTGATACCAAACCTGTTTTTCTAAACTTAGTTAAGCATGTTTTAACATGCTTAGCTCGTCACTTTTAGTTTAGTGCTTATATAGGGTCGTAAGGTAAGCGATCTAAACAATCGCTTATACTTTCGAACCCGACCCGTTTGGTCGATCATTAGGATCCGACCAAACACATTAGGTGACCATAGTGTATAGGGAATAACCTTCCAAGGTTATACCTTATGGTCACGACGTTTAGTTAGTTGTATGATAGGTAGTTTATATGCCTTAGGTAAATTACCAAAATGCCCTTTTAACGCCAAAATTCATTTTAAGCATATGTAACATAACTTTTGGTATCTAAACTGATTTGGCAACAATATTAGACATGTTAAGGCATATTTTACTTATCATAGGGCTAGTTAGGCGTTCCGAACGCGTTTTACGCGAACGACGCGTTAAAGTAGCATAAGCTACCTAAACGGGTCATAATGGGTCGTAAGCACTTAGGTTAGGTTTCATTTTAGTATGTAGGCTTTGTTAAACCATATTACACGAGTCTCTATACTCGTTGGTTTACGAACCCTCATTCTATCCAATCCTCCGATTTTAGGTCCGGTATATTAACATAGTTACCTATATTAGGTGCCGTTTGATATCCGTGATCTCTAACATTGTTTGGTTGTTACTCAAGGACTACTAAGCAATCTCAAGTGAGTACATAGACCCCTCTTTTACCGTTTTCAAACTGTTTTGGGGTGAAACACATGTGCCTACTTGTTACTTTCATGCTTTCCTGTTTTCACATCATATGCTTGCTATGTTCATTAGTACACTTATAGTACATGATTTACTTTACATTTCTGCTATGTATGTTGACTGATAGCATGCTAGCACATTGATTTACATGACTTTTCTGCTTCGTATGTTAACTTAGCGTACTTAGTACATTGTTTTCATATAACATGTTCACATTTGCTATGACATTTGGTTTGCACAAACGGGACTTATATACGTTCATTAACATTAGCTACGCCGCTCGGTAGTAAGTACTGGTACCATAGGACTTGACAAATCCCATTCCTGACATCCCGGGTTTGTTTGGATGTAAGGAATGACTGAATCCGAAAACATTTCTTTTGATAACCTTGACTTAGGGTTATCCGACTGTCTCAAGGCTTGAATGTATGCGTTAACTTACCACATAAGTGTTTGTATCAATGTAACATGCATTACTTTGCAAAACATAACTTTTTGATATATTCAAAATACTTTGTTTTGTACATTCTTACGTTTGGTTTATGTAACAACACATTACTTACCAAACATACATTTGCTACACATTACTTGACTACATTTGGACTATTAACATTTGATATGATTTATACAAGGACTTTTGACAATTGGTTTAAACATAGACTTTATACATTGGTGGTTTGTTTAAGTGACTTAAGTAACGAGATGTGAGTAATATGATACAAGCATGGTGGATACGCCGCTGGTACTTCCTATATATAAGTGTTTGTATTATATTACATATCCTAGCGTTATTTAAATCATTCAATTTGGACTTATACATTTTACACAAGTAACACGATTCTCACAAGACTTTGGTTTACAAATAATTTACTTTATACAACTCATTTTACTTGGTTATACATTTAACCATACATTATTCTTTTATTTATACATATCATTTGATCTTATCGATTTTTAAATGATTTACAAAATAAAACAATTTACAAGGTTCATGACTGACTTTTGCTAATCAACTTTTTCTAAACTTATAAGTCATGAATCTTATTTTCACAAAACCTATGTATCTCACGGGCATTTTTATGCTGACGTACCTATTTTCACATGTGTTTTCAGGAGCTTTTGCTTAGGATGATGATCGTGACACTAGGGCGGACCTGTGCCTTAGAGACATAAAATAAAGATAGAACCAGTTTAATTATGTTCTGAACTCTTTATTTCCTATTTTGAGACAATGTAACACTCTTGTTTGATAAATAAAATATAACTTTGTATGCCATGGTTGTGAAACAATAATTCTGTTACAACACTCCCCGATGTTTCCGCCACGATTTGATGTTCTACGTGGTCGGGGTGTGACAGAAAAGATGGTATCAAAGCCAATGGTTATAGGGAATTAGGTTATTAGTAATGCTTTGACTTAGACTATAACTTTCTAGGACCCCAACACAAGTTATCTTGTGTTTAGATTTTAAAACATGCACTTCACCTATCCTTAGGTGATAACCACAACGGGAACATCAAGTTCGAATCCGCTTTGAAAATTAATCATCTGTTTTTTGGATGATTGATTACTAGGTTTTGAACCCGCTGTTGTTAGGTTTTGAACCCTTCCAGTTTGATTTTTGGTCTTGTACCTTTCAAATTTTCAAAATCTCGTCAAAGTTTTGGGTTCTAAATAGTGAGAACTCGTGCAAACTGGAAGAGTGAATGCCTGTACCCTGGGTTTTCTGTCTAAGGCTAGAGTGTTCATGCAAATCCACATAATCGGACCAGTCACTCTTACCTGGGAACTCTTGGGGTGAGTGTTCACTTATAGGCGAGCATGTCTTCGCGATACATTATTTTTGACCCATTTACTTTGATTAGTCACTGTGTGTCGTTTGTTTGCTTTGTAATGCGAACAAATGACCACCATCTTTGCTGTTGTCAATTTTTGTTTCATCTCACTCTTTTCATCCAATCATCTCACTCGTTTCCTTTCATGTTTCCTCTTTTAGAATGCCTCCTCGACGCGAAAACCAGATAGCGACTGCCGAACTGGCAGAAATCATTGCGCAGCAAATGGCTGCTCAATTCCCAAACCTCTTTGCTCAATGGAACCAAGCCAACAACAACAACAGTGCTCCATGCAATTTCAAGAATTTTAACTCGGCTAAACCACTCAAGTTTAGTGGTTCTGAGGGAGCGACTGGGCTTCTTCAATGGTTCGAGAGCATTGAGAATACTTTCTGTCACGTGCAGTGTCCTGACAATCGCAAGGTCGAGTTTTCTTCGAGTGTGTTTCAGAAGAAGGCTCTTACGTGGTGGAACGGGGTTATGAGAGATCGTGGTGCAGAAGTTGCTCTAGCACAGACTTGGGCTGAACTTAGGGCCCTTATGATGAGGGAGTTCTGTCCTCGTCATGAACAGCGAGCTTTGGAGAGAGAGTTTGACGACTTGAAACAAGACAGTGGCGAGCACAGGGCGTATACTGATAGGTTTGAGGAGTTGAGTCTGCTTTGCCCAACAATGGTTACCCCACTCGACAAGGCTATCGAAAGGTACATCGATGGTCTACCTGACTCAGTACAAGACATCATTACCGATAGTAACCCTACCACACTCCGTCAGGCGATCGAGTTAGCAGCGACATTGACTGAGTCGCAGGTTCGAAAGGGAAAGCTGCATAAAAAGGGTGACAAGGGTAAGAAGCAGGCGTCTGACAAGGAGGATGGCAAGAAAGGTGAAAACAAGAAGGGAAAGAATTTTGGTTCCTCAAGAGGGTCTAGGAAGCGAAAGGCTTCCCAAAACTATGCCGTTACTGCACAGGCTCAAGCTGCACCAAATCAGCCTGCGCAACCACCCGCCAAGAAGCCTTATCTTGGCAATGCACCTTTGTGCAACAGGTGTAACGGCCATCACCTACCACATCTACAATGTCGTCATTGCACTAACTGTGGAAGAAATGGTCATCTTGCCGCTACTTGTCGCATTCCTGTTAACCAGAATCAGGCAGTTCAGAACCAAGCCCAACAAGTTGCTCAGCCTCTTGCTCAGCAACAAGGTCAAGCTGCATGACCTCATTTTCCTCCTGGTTCGTGCTACAATTGTGGGGATCTGACCCACTACAGAAACCGGTGCCCAAGACTAGCTAACGCAAATCCAAATCACAATCAGGCTCAGGCTCGAGGTCGAGTCTTCAACATCAATGCACAAGAGGCACAAGCGGACAATGAAGTGGTGAACGGTACGTTCTTTATTAATAATCAGCCTGCATCTGTTCTTTTTGATTCGGGTGCCGATAAGAGTTTTGTGTCATTATCCTTTGAGCCATTGCTTCGCGTGTCTAGAACGAAACTAGGTAAGCCTTTGACAGTAGAAGTTGCTAGTGGTGAACCCATTGTTCTTGATTCTGTTCTTCGCAACTGCCAGTTGAACCTTAACGACCATCTTTTCCCTATTAACCTCACGCCTATGCAACTTGGAAGCTTCGACGTTATTGTGGGTATGGATTGGTTAGCCAAGCATCGCGCAGAGGTAGTTTGTTTTGAGAAGATTGTTCGTGTGCCGCTTTCGACAGGCGAGATCCTACAAGTTCATGGTGAGAAAGCTGCTGGTGGTCTCAAACTCATGTCTTGTTTTAAGGCTCGGAAGTATCTGCGAAAGAACTATGTGGCCTTTTTGGCACATGTTGTAGCAGATAAGGGAAAAGGTAAGTCTATTCAAGATATCCCTGTTGTTCGGGATTATCCTGAAGTATTTCCTGAAGAGTTACCTGGTTTACCCCCAGCACGCCAAGTCGAGTTCCGTATTGATCTCGTACCTGGTGCAAATCCCATTTCCAGAGCTCCATATCGTCTTGCACCGTCTGAAATGCAAGAGTTGTCTAAGCAGCTTCAGGAGCTCTATGACAAAGGTTTTATCCGTCCTAGCTTTTCACCTTGGGGTGCTCCCGTTCTTTTTGTCAAGAAAAAGGATGGATCTTTTAGGATGTGTATCGATTATCGTGAGCTTAACAAGCTTACCATAAAGAATCGATATCCCCTACCTCGCATCGATGATCTCTTTGATCAGTTACAGGGTGCTTCTTATTTTTCGAAGATTGATCTTCGTTCGGGGTATCATCAACTTCGGGTGCATGAAGAAGACATTCCTAAGACAGCGTTCCGCACTCGTTATGGGCATTATGAGTTCACAGTCATGCCATTCGGTTTGACTAATGCTCCTGCTGTTTTCATGGACTTAATGAATAGGGTCTACAAGCCTTATTTGGATCAGTTCGTCATTGTTTTTATTGATGACATTTTGATATACTCTAAGACGTGAGCTGATCACGAGCAACATCTTCGTCTTACTCTGGAACTCCTAAAGAAAGAGCAACTTTTCGCCAAATTCTCTAAGTGTGAATTCTGGCTTAAAGAGGTTCAATTCTTAGGACATATTGTCAACGAACAAGGTATTCATGTAGATCCCTCCAAGATCAGTGCGATCAAGGATTGGGATACGCCTACTACTCCTACTGAAGTTCGTTCTTTTCTTGGACTTGTGGGTTATTACCGCCGCTTCATTGAGAACTTCTCGAAGATTGCAGTTCCTCTAACTGCTCTAACTCAGAAGAACAAGCCCTTTGATTGGGGATTCAAACAAGAGGAAGCTTTTCAAAACTTGAAGCAGAAGCTTTGTGACGCTCCTGTTCTGACTTTGCCTGAGGGCAATGATGATTTCGTCATTTATTGCGACGCATCTAAATTGGGACTTGGCTGTGTTCTGATGCAAAGAAACAAAGTCATAGCATATGCATCGAGGCAGTTGAAGGTGCATGAAAAGAACTACACCACTCATGATCTTGAGTTGGGTGCAGTTGTCTTCGCTCTCAAGATCTGGAGACACTATTTGTATGGTACAAAATGTGTGGTTTTCACGGACCATAAAAGTCTTCAGCATATCTTCAATCAGAAAGAACTCAACATGAGGCAACGACGTTGGGTTGAGCTTCTAAACGACTATGACTGCGAAATTCGCTACCATCCTGGTAAGGCGAATGTCGTAGCCGATGCATTGAGTCATAAGGAATGTACTAAGCTTCATTGTGTTCTTGTTCAATCCGACATTCAAGCTCGATCCGATATCCAAGCCCGCATTTCTCAGGCTCAACAATCTTGTGTTTCACAAGGTTTGAGGGATAAGGAATTTCCCTATCACATAACACCTGATCTGGAACTGAAGGGCAATGGATCATATTACTTCATGGACCGTTTGTGGGTCCCAAGCCAAGATAACCTTCGCACCTTGCTTATGGATGAGGCCCATAAGTCTCATTATTCTGTTCATCCTGGCTCAGATAAGATGTATAAGGATCTTCGTATTCAGTATTGGTGGCCTGGTATGAAGAAAGACATTGCCTTATATGTATCAAAATGCCTTACTTGTCTTAAGGTTAAGGCTGAACATCAGCGTCCTTCTGGTTTATTGGTGCAACCAGAGATCCCAGTTTGGAAATGGGAAAACATTACTATGGATCTCATTACCAAACTTCCGCGCACAAAGAAAGGTCATGATGCCATCTGGGTAGTTGTTGATCGTCTTACTAAGTCAGCGCATTTCTTGCCAATCCGTGACGATTTTTCTGCTAACAAACTTGCTAAAATCTATGTGGATGAAATTGTAGCTCGACATGGTGTTCCTTTGAACATCATTTCTGACAGAGATGCTCGTTTCACTTCTCATTTTTGGAGAACCATGCAATCTGCTATGGGGACCCAACTTAATCTAAGCACAGCTTATCATCCGCAAACGGATGGTCAATCTGAAAGAACAATCTAGACTCTGGAGGATATGCTTAGAGCTTGTGTGATCGATTTTGGTGGTAGTTGGGATTCACATCTTCCGTTGATTGAATTCTCCTACAACAGCAGTTATCACTCCAGCATCAACATGGCTCCTTTCGAGGCTCTCTATGGTTGAAAATGTCGTTCACCAGTCTGCTGGAATGAGATCGGCGAGGCTCAGCTTACTGGACCTGCCCTCATTTTAGAGACAACTGATAAGATTAAGAAAGTTCGTGATAACCTTCAGACAGCTAGAAGCCGTCAAAAGAGTTACGACCCAAAACGCAAGCCCTTGGATTTTCAAGTCGGTGATCGTGTATTACTTAAGGTCTCACCTTGGAAAGGTGTGATCAGATTTGGAAAGAAAGGAAAACTTGCACCTAGATACGTTGGACCATTCAAGATCGTCGAAAGAAACGGTAAGGTAGCCTACAAACTTGAGTTACCTCCTGAACTTGGAAATGTTCATCCAACCTTTCACGTGTCCAATCTCAAGAGGTGTTTAGCTGATGAGAACCTCCACATACCACTTGACGAAATTCGTGTTGATAAAACACTAAAATTTGTTGAGAAGCCAGTGGAAATCATGGAACGTGAAGTCAGGTGGCTCAAACGCAAGCGCATTCCATTGGTCAAAGTTCGCTGGGAATCTAAACGTGGACCTGAGTTAACTTGGGAACGCGAAGATCAAATGAAGGCGAAGTACCCACATCTATTCCCACGAGTTTCCTCTAAATAAATTTCGGGACGAAATTTCCACAAGTAGGGGAGACTGTAACATCTGTGCTTGTAGTCATTGTGAACAGTTCAATTATCAATAAAACAAAGTTATTTGATCCCAATGTTTGTTTGGTTATGTTTTACATTTTTCATGTTTTGACTTTTGTTCAATTTCAAACTCTATATCACTTTCTGGAGAGTTATACGCAAACTGCTGCGTAAACACAATCAGTTTAATGCGAAAAATACTCCAGAACATCAACATATACTTAACATACCTTAAATAACCTTTACATAACTTAGAAATAAGTTTTGAAGGCTTTGGTATGGCAAAAACAAGTTAATTCGCCTACAGGGACTAAATTTGACAAACTGCGAAAGTATGCCAATTTGAACTGTAACAGACATTCCGAAACATGACCATTAGTTAAACATACCATAAATATCCTTTACATAGCTTAGAAATAGGCTTTGAGGGGTTCGGTGTGCTAAAATAAACTTTTGGGACATTCAAGGACTAAAAGCGTCAAAAAGTGCACAAGTTTGCACTTTCGCGCATAACTCACGTTCTGAATACATCCGGACATCCAAAAATTTATGTAAGCACTAAAATATTTTATTCTAATGTTTGGCATGAGAAAAATCCATCCGTCGCGCAATTTGGATCGTTTTTCGCACTTATGCGCATGTCGTCGTAATTAAGCGAACATCGCGATCGTACGACCAAACAAACCGACATCCGGGATATTTTTGAGCATGTTTCATGTCCACAATGTTTAGGCATCATTTTAGGGCCTTAAAGTTGACTTAACGAGCCTTAAACATGTCGGAAATGGCCTTAATACCCAACGGGGACTGAAATGGAAACTTTGGAAACTGGTTGCTGATCAGAAGGACCTAGGCGTGACACCTAGCCCCCTAGGCGTCACGCGAGGCCCTTTCAGATCAGAAAAAGTTGTTTAACAACTGTTAACAGCTCTTATACACTCCAAAGGCCAAAGCCACATGTTAATCCCTGATGTTGGGGGGGCATTTTGAGTTACCACAAGTTTGCAACAAGTGTAGGGACAAGATCAAAGCACGGTATTCGAGGAACGATCCTAACGGTTCCAAGAATCCTATAAATACCCAACCCTTTCACAACTCAAAACCCACAAATCTGATCTCAAAGCTCTAAGTTGAAGTCATTGCTTCATACCTGAGCTATTCGATCAAGTTTTACTAGCGGGGACCCTTTGTAAGTGTTCCTTCGTTCTTTTATCGCTTTTCTAGTCCGAAAGTCAAACTATGTTTGACTTTCTGCCTTGACCAGTTTATGGTCAACACGAAGTTCGGTTGAACTTCATAACGTGAGCGTGATCACGATGGTTATAGTCCCTAGTGACTATACCTACTGATTACCACGTTATCTAGGCTCAGTGACGAGTCGTAGTTTCGGCCAAAATGCGCATTCTTGCGTATTTTGTAACCAAACTACTCTTAGGTATCAAAACCGTTTGTTTTGATACCAAACCTGTTTTTCTAAACTTAGTTAAGCATGTTTTAACATGCTTAGCTCGTCACTTTTAGTTTAGTGCTTATATAGGGTCGTAAGGTAAGCGATCTAAACAAT
>JARYGA010034422.1:0-26747 GCA_030545235.1 Helianthus tuberosus | reverse complement strand
TATTTCCGTAATCGTGTAAGTTACGTTTTAACATACGAGTGGTAATATAATTACCGGTGTAACTTATATATTTATGGCGAAAGCGTTTGTATTATTTTGGAGTCGTTATCGTTTGTAAACATTATTTTTGCTCTAAAAATAATATTTATGTATTTCACAAAATAATCATAAACAGTGTGTGAAAATATATATTTATTACGTTAATATTTTGTGAAAATCCCACCTCCAAATATTTAGTAAATAAAGTCATGGCGAAATTTATGTTTCGAAAGCGTGACGAAAAATGATTCTAACACTTGTAATGTAAATAAGTTTAAGTGTTAGGTTTTTAGGAAAATTTCGCCAGAGTTTCCTCTGTAACTGGAGGTGGCCACGCTTTTAAGCGTATCATTTTCTTTTAATAATCAAATCAACAATTGTTCCCAACAATTTCCAATAACCTTTCAACATTTTAACTAGTCAAATATGGACATAATCGTAAAAATACACAAACTTGTGATTTGTCTAAAAATAAGTAGTAAGTCTCTTTACTTTTGGTGGATCTTGTGTGTAAATAATCCGTTTTGGTGAAAACCCCGTTTCTAGAGAAAACTTATCTTTACAACTTCTAGTCACATTTGACAAAACTAGTTTCTTGTCAGATCTTTTCATTTCACAAGTGTTTACACACTTGTGGTTTGTAAAATCATGTGTATTAGTGTAAGATCTATCCTTTAGAAAACATGATTCTTTTAAAGTGTGGTTCTTCAAAAATACCACTTGCAGATACGTAGATCCGCTAGTTTTAAACACCATTTTACATGTTAAATCACTTTTACACAAGTAAAATATTTTTACACAAGTTTATGCTTTAAATGTGGTAGAGTTTCACCTTTAACCCTTGTATTTAGTCAAAAACGAGCTTATGTGAAGATCCATGATCTTACAAAGTCGGGTTAAACGATGATCCGGGCTACCACATCATAGATCGGGTCTCAAAAGTCACCATTCCCAAATACTATATCTTTTACACAAGTTATATGACATTAACCTCCATTTTAGCATTTTTACTAGACTTTAATGCACCAAAACATAAGTTAACGATATTTCACCGACAAAATTCCTTTTAACCACTTTAGATATGTTCAAGAATGAGTTTTAAACAATATACCTCTAGCTCGGGGCTAGGGAAGAATCTTGGCGAAAAAGAGGTGGATAAAAGCTAACGGTAGAGGTCCTTCGCGTTCCGAGTGCACAAGAGCTCCTAATACGTGACCCGTGAGGCTTGAATGATGATGGAATGATGAGAACTAGAACCGAAAGTATGATGGTGGGGTGTGGTGAGTTCGGCCGAGATGGAGGAGGGCAAGGGAGTGTGATGTTTGTTGGTGATAAATGATGAAGATTATCTCATGTGTTAGTGTGTATTTATAGGGAAATTAAAGAGTTATTATCCATGGGTTCTTATGTCCCCTTGATACTAAACCAAGATTAATAAAATAATAAACCTTGTACTAGTGTGTCCCCCTAGTTTTGGGGCCGGTTAGTTAGGGTGGTTAGGGTAAGTTAAGTGTTTAACCTCATTATTAATATAAAACGCGTTATGACGGGTGCTAGGGTAATCAGGGACCCTAACTAGCTCAGAAAAATATAAATAGTGAAAATATTAATATTTTCATGTCCCGGGTAAAGTCCGGTTGTTCGGTTGGATAGTAATCCGTTAAAGCGTTACAAAGGCTTTAAAGTGTCGTTATTGTACTTTTAGTGACACCATTTAATTTCCAACACTTTAGAAAGTGTCTAGTGATATTTTTCCCATATTTTGGCACTTTACTAGTCAGCTAGAAGCTGGTTAAATTATTAAAGTGCTGTGTTTTGTACTTAAAGTACGTTTTAGGCACATCTGTTCACTGTAACTTATTCCTAGAGACGCGGTTCTACAATACTTGTATCCCTACACTCACTGCTAGTGTAGTAACTTTCTCAGGCTCTTACAGGCCTTAGAGGCAGTGTCTGCCTGATGCTGGTTATATCAGCATGTTCGCCGTGTATCCGTTTATTGTGCTACTGTGCGTTTAGTGCATCAAGTTTGTCACGAAGGTGCTAATAGCAGAATATAGTGTGACGGCAAGTAAAGTATGATGCAAGTAAGTTCATGTATCAGTATTCAAGTAGCAGTTCATCAGCTAGTTCAAACAAGCACAGTAATCAAGTAGTAATTAATCAGTAATTAAGTTGTACGGATACCTGGTTTAGTGCGGGTTGTCACAATATCAAACCAAAGAAACGCAACATGCTCATGACATTACCACGAGATAAGATGGCGGGTCGTTAATCCTATAGCGCTACAAATGTCAAGGATTGGCTCGTACGAACACGTAATGTTTTACCCAAGTTTAAAGTATCAAGCAGTCACGTATACAAGTATGTTATAGGAATGTTCATGTGTTTAAGCAAAATGTTCATGTGTAAGTTGTTGATAAGTAAACATGTTACACCCCAAAAAGTGGTAAAAGTAAAAAGGGGAATACGAGTATACTCACGGTTTCTCAAAGTTGTTCCTTTGGTAATCCCGTGACGAGTTGAAGGTTGGAAACTTCAAGCCTATAAGCGATACAATTCTACCGTATACAAAACAGTCAAATGAATCCCCGTTTCTGATGTGGAAGATCAGACTAAGCTGCAACCACAAAGCATACTACGAAGAGAGGAGAATGGTTAGAACACTTAGTGTTCTTTTAGAATTCTTAGAATTCTTGATTTAGAGAGGTTGAGAGAACTTAGAGAGATAGAGAGAAGAATGGTGTGAAGAAAATGGTAGAAGGAGGTTGGTATTTATAGGTAAAGAAGGTGGAAAAGGGTGAAATATGATTGGTTAAAAAAAGTGGAAGAGGATTGATGAGGTGGAAAGATGATTGAAGGAGGTGGAAAAAGTGATTGGAGAAGAAAAGAGGTGGAAAAGGTGATTGGTATATTTCTTGGTATTTGTTAAGTATATATTATGTAATTGAGTATATAAAAAGTATAAAAGTATAATTCAAGTATTGAGGATGTACGTGTAAGTATTTATACGTATGAATAGTGTCGGTTTGCGTATAAATACGTATTTAAATGATTGGTTGTGTGAATAAAAAAAATATGTATAAAATATGAATTTTATTATGATTAACGCCTTGAATTGTGAGATTACAATTAAAATACGAATGTAAGGTTTCTAAAATTAGAATACGAATACGAACATTTTTAAAATAGAAATACGAAGATACGAGGCGTTACAGGTTAGAAGTAAAATAATGGTGATGATTTGAAAACACATTTTATCAGCAACTTTTACAGGAATTTTCATTCAAGGTTTTACCACAAGTCATTTGCACATTTTGAAGCTTTTTCAAATTTCTGACAGTGGTTTAGTACCCCAGATGATGTAGACTTTTTTTTACCAAGGCAACTCATCATTGTTATAATATTTGAATTAAAACATGAGTGCCCAAGTATTTTAAGATCTGTTGACAATCAATCCTTTTTATAAAGTAAGAACAAACTTGAGCTTGTCATGACCTTGACAACTATACCATTTTCTTTTGATCTGCTTGAGGATAGTTTAACCTACAAAAATAAAGGTTATCTATCCTGACAGGAGATTGAAACTTTTACTATCAAAAACCAGTAAAAGTTCAAAATATATCATTAAAAAAATAGAGAATAATATATCCTGCTTTATTCGAGAAAATCCTTTTTTTTAAATAATTAAAAGATTTTCTAAAAGCAGCACCAAAAGAACCTGGTAAAACAATAATAAAGCACATAATCATCTCATGCTCAAGTTTATGAGAATGGTCAGTGGTTGAAGACAATGATATGAATTTTAACTGCATTTTGTCCACTGTTTGGTACCATTTTCTTGTTGATTGATTGACAACAGAAATGAGGACACATGTTCACATGAGTTTTTCAAAATCCTGTTATAGACTTTGTTACTATGTGATTATTTAGAAAAGTTTGTCTAATCCTCTTTTGAAAGCTTATTCACTGGAAATACCATGGTTACCTGAACCTTTTCCTGAACCAATGACTGCACACAGTTGCTTTGATGACCATTTTTACCCCAACTTTTGACTCTAAAGTGTTTTATGTTTATACTCTTTTCTTCTGACTTCAAAAGTTTTGAGATAAAACACACTTCTGAGTTTTTTTTTTATGATTATCTTCTTCCCTTTTTACCCTTTCCATTGATAAGTTTTCAAATACTTACTGAAAGGTTCTAAGGGAAGAATACTTTGATTCCAGAATCATTTTATGGCAACGTTTTTAAGAGATTTGGTCATTTTTGCAAATGCGTATGCCAAATTTCACATTACCCATGATCTGGACATTTTTGACTTGCTAATTTTCTTAATGTATTCTTAACAAAATTGATTTTGGTCCTTCTTAAAGGATTCTCAACCTATTTTTCAATACATAAGTTCTAACTGATTAACGTCTTAATTTCCCTCTTTTTGAGTAAACAAAAACACTAATGTTTTTATGAACATAGGTTTTTGTTAATCTGAGGTTTAACTTTATCATCTAATACAGTGACATCACAGATTTCACAGCAACAGTTGAAATCAATTTTGAAAATAAGAAACAATCCCATAGTTTTAACAGATATGTTTTCAGATCTAAAACCATGAGTGTCTTGTGCATGAAATCACTTGTTGTGTGAGATTTGTGTGTCATATGACATCTTGGTTGATTTACAGAGTTTTTGAATAACCACTTTGAACATGGTTTACTCGGTACTCTGTTTTTCACCTTAGTATCAATGAATTATGAGCCGAACTGTTATGTCAAATTGATTGTTAGATCGAATTTGACTGTCCAGGCTCTGATACCAATTGTTAGGATCGGAGGCTCTCTTGATTGTGTTTATTTGTATAATTTGGACAAATTAAACAGAAATGAACAGAAATTTAAGTGCAGCGGAAATGAACAACAAACTTTGTAAACACAATCAATGAAGAAAATAGTTTTGGTAAACACATGATTTGCATTAATCGAAAGATTACAAAGTCAATCAAAAGATTACAAAGCATGCTTACAAACTAAACTCCCCCTCAGCCTGATACTCCAAGGTTGGATTGCACAAGATGAAAGGATTGAATTGAGGAGAAGAACTCTCTCAAAACGATCAAATGTAACAGTACAGAGTACTGTTCCATTTATAGACAATCCAAACCGCTGAGGCATCTCAGCTGACGTCACCATGAAAGCGACGTCTAACAGTCTAACAACCTGTATCTACTGGTCTTATACAAACACTGCTAAACCTTAACTACTGACTATACATGAAACAGATGATATACTAAACTACTGCTCTCTCGTTATGTCAGTGCTTTCCTCAAGGTTGATCAGTCCTTGATTGGGAAGTGCTTTGTCATCAGTAGATAGTACCAGCAGTGCTTAGTTCTCAGCAGTCTTCTGGCTTCATCAGTAGTTAGAAGAACAGCAGCAGTTGTATTCGGGCAGTGGATGTAAGACCATCAGATGTTATAATCACTTTCAAGGGAGAAGACTTAGTGTAAACTGCTGCTTATTGTGAATCCACTAATGTGATCCGGTTTTGGCTTTCATTATTTGTTCCTCTGGTAGGGTTCAATCCCAACATAAAACATGTTCGGTTCAAGATCGTTTGCTTGGAGAATGGCTGTGGAAGCATGACCCGGATCTTCAAGATGAAGCTAGGGAATTGAATGCTTTAAAAGCGGACCTCTCTTCGGTCTCCTTGAGCAACAATATCGATTCTTGGAAGTGGCTGGGTGACAATTCGGGCCTCTTCACCGTTAGTTCTGCTAGGAGTGTGTTGGAAAGCATCGTGGCTGATGGCAGCAGATACATTTTAGACTGATGTAAGTGCATTCCGATCAAGTGCAATGTTTTTGTATGGAGAGCGGAAATGGGTAGAATTCCCACTTCGGACGCGCTTCGTAGAAGGGGAATAGTTGTCGGCGATGGTCTTTACCCTTTATGCAGATCCGAGGAGGAGACTGTGGACCATCTATTCATTTCGTGCGTCAAGGCTTCGGTGCTATGGCAGAAAATCAGTCTTTGGTGTCGGTTCCCTCCCATCTTCGCTTTTTAGTTCAAAGACCTGCTGGATCTTCATAAAACTGGAAACTTTAAAGTTGGGGAGAAGGTTGTGTTTCAAGGCATCATTAGTATCATTTGTTGGTGTCTGTGGTTGGCTCGGAACAAGGCGATTTTTTGGGCAGTGGAGGTTAAGGTGGACTCTATTTTTAGTGACGTTAAATCTTTGGGTTTTTTGTGGTATAAGCATAGAATTAACTGCAATCCTATTTCGTGGTCCGATTGGTGTAAATTTGTAATTATATAGTTGTTTTGTTGTTTCCCGGCTCGGTCTTCGGGCTTGGGTGTTTTTTAATGAAGTTTTCCTTTCAAAAAAAAGTAACATCGGATTAATAAAAAAATGTGGTAGTGTATAAAGTAAAGTACAAACATATGTCCCCCGTACACAACTATCACTAGATTAGATTGTCACATCGAAAAGTAATTTTTATAAAAAAAATAAAAAAGCCAAGCCCTACATCAAACATAATGACTACTACTTTTTGGCATTCCCAATGTACAAACCGTCAAAAAAATACATGTACTATAGAATTTGTTGAAAGGCCTTTTGTGAAAATATGTTACATAAACTATGTGTGTTATAAGTGTAACATGATATTAAAAAACTAAAATGTTTTTGTTAACATTTTTTCTATATAAAAATACCCACGTAAAAATAAATGGATCTAGGATATTAAAAAAAACACTTTGTATCAACACAAAAAAAATATATAATTTGCTATCATGGGTAATGGATATGGGTGTTGGGAGGGGTACTACAAAACAAGTTACTTCAAAAAATTATGTTACAGCAAAACTAATGTTTTTTATACTCTCTTTCATACATTTACTTTTGATGTAATTCTTCTTTTTTCATTTTTTATATACATCAGATGTTTTGTTTCTTTTTTATATTTAGATGTAACTGACACAAAAATTGTTACCTATATCATTTGTATTACATAAAAATGTACTATATATTTTTAATTATCAATTTACACCACATTTGTAATAACGCACTTTATTTATGTAACATAAAATGTTACATAGAAACGTAACATATAATTTTTATATGATCAAATGTTACATAGAAACGTAACATATAATTTTTACATGGTCAATTTTACGTCACACATGTAACAACCACTTTTTTGTAACACAAAAAAAAAATGTAACAGACATTTTTGCTTTGATTGTTACATTTCTAACACAAAAAAATGTAACAACACAATTTGTTTCCGTAACAGTCACTTTATTTTTACAATAACCTGGAAAAAATGTAACAACACACTTTATTTTTACAATAATCTAAAAAAGTGTAAAAATGCACTTTATTTTCTGTAACGAACATTATTTCTGTAACACAAAAAATGTAACAGACATTTTTGCTTTGATTGTTACATTTCTAACACAAAAAAATGTAATAACACACTTTGTTTCTGTAACAGTCACTTTATTTTTACAATAACCTGGAAAAAATGTAACAACACACTCTATTTTTACAATAATCTAAAAAAGTGTAACAATGCACTTTATTTTCTGTAACGGGCATTATTTATGTAACACGGAAAAATATAACATGCATTTTTTCTTCGATTGTTACATTTCTAACACCCGGTTACATAGTGTTACATAAAAAAGGCCTAGATCTTGGAGGTTCGTAACGAAGACGCAAAGAATTGTTATGAGAATTGTTACATCAAAAATAAACTTCATTAACAATAACCCAACATAAGTAATGTAACTAGCAATGTTACAAAATATATATAACACTATAACTTTATTAATAAGAATCCAACAACAACATATTTTTTAGATTCAATCATCATAACAATAAACAAGAAAGTAACTTAGATTTTAATCCAATACATGTAACACCTCGCAAAATCATGACCAATAAAGTGAAGACACGTGTCATAAACCCTAAACATGTAATAAGTTGACTTTGAAGGACTAAAGTCGACAAACAGTGAAAAGATGTGTGTGGAAGCACTAAAAGTGTCAATATGTGAAAACTATGCTTTAAATAACCTTGCACGATGTTCGCAATCTTAACTCGATTGAATTATTGGGCATGAGAAGCCATTTGTGTAAAACAAGTGAAACTTATAAGACGAAGGGGTTAAATGTGTCAACATGTTAATTCTTACCTCTGAGTGACCTTTTAACGAACCCGGAACTTCGTAATGTCCAATTATATATCTGAGAATGCTAGATGATAATTATATAAGGTTTCGATATCGTTATTTAAAAGTTATGCAAGATTTCAAGAAAAAGGGACTAAAAGCGTCAACGAGAGAAACTAGTACCTTTCGGGTGATCTCGTAACTGTACGAAAGCTTAACAATGTTAGATATATGTCCCAAGATATTTAAAAACAAAGTTTGGGGGTCAAAAGTGCTATAAATGAAAGTTATTTGAAGTTTTAAAGGATCAGGGACTGAAACTGCCAAGTTAGAAACCTTTTTAACCGGAAACAAGGAGCGTCGTGGGGCGCGTAGGCACCCCTTATCTCCTACGCGGGCTGCGAAGAAGGTGTCGGCGTCCAAAACTCTAGACAACTGCATGTTGCAGCTTTCAAACCGCCATTGCATGCCATTTTCACGAAACCAAGGCCTTGTTGATGGTTTTTACTGACACCCTAACACCTGTAATCATCTGGTATCACTCCTTAACAGCTGGATTAATCTCAATGTCCCTCAATTCTCTATATATAGGTGCTTTATTTGCACATTTGAACTTGCACTTACAAAATTCATTCATCACTTCTTCTCTGGAGCTTCCTGGATCTAAAGGAGTCTCCTCTAAGTTCAAACTCCGTGCTAGGACCTTGTGTAAGTGTTCTTAGCTTCTGTAGTTCGGTTTTTAGATGTTTAAAGACCGAAAGTTAAAGTTGTCGTAAATACGCTTTGACCTTTAGTTTAAACTTTATCGGTCCAGCCATTATTCGAAACGAAAGTGGCTAGGTGATCGTAATTAGATAGGTGATAATCCCTCAAAAGGGCACCTCCTAATTACCACGTTTGATTAGTTGTCGGGTCAAAGTAATTAACATAAAAAGTCAAACGGGTCAGTTTTTAAATAAATTCATATCTGATAATGTAGAAGCAATAAAATATGTTTTGTCACTTTAATAACTTGGTAAATATTATTAGAACATGTCTAGACATGTTCGACCCGATAATTCTGAGTTTAGGCTCGGTTCGTAACCAAAAGTCACAAAAGTTGACTTTTGCTTTGACTTTCAGTTCTGACCCGAATTAGCTTAGTTTCTTTATGCATTAAGGTTCTTTTGTGACCATATTATATAGTAGTATAACCCTCTGAGGTTATATTACATGGTCCCTTAGTAATCTGAGTTTATTTACTTGTTTCCGTTATTATGCTTAACTTTGACCATTATGCCCTTATGGTCTAAAAATGAGATTTTTGAATATGTAAGCATGCAAATAACTTAGTTACTGATATATAAACATGTCTAAATTATTTTGACATTATTTTCTGGTCTCAAACTAATGTTATGCAAGATATCGTAAAATTTAACTTTTATAGAATTAAATTACGCTTTCATGCATAAATCATGTTTAAACATAAATTTTGACACCAATCTCATTACCTACTGTTATGATATCATTTTTAGGAATTTTTGGAATGTCGGGTCAGATTAGATACTGACCAAAACTTTGAATTCTTGTATAAATTTCCATAATTGACGATAATGCCCTTTGTACTAATAAAATGTGATTTACATATAATTAACATGCCAAACCTTTTCTACTGATTTAATATGTAAAATAAAATATTTTTACCATTCAAGGCTGGTCAAAATCTCATAATCACATAAACATCGCAAATATCGTCAATTATCGATTTTTACGCTAATTAGGCGCATAGTATAGTTTAAACCCATATTTAGCACCTAGGACTTGTTACCAACTGAATTTATAAATAAATTTTAATAATTTTACAGTAGATATAAGTCATGTGTCACACCCTGTCTTTTGCGGAAGCGTGGTTAATTGGTGTGACTTCTTAATACCATAACATTCAATCATAACAATGCTATATGATGAAACCAAAAGACATTCATCCATTAATTTAGTTTAGAAAATATCACAACATACTTGTCTTGAAAACATCGATACCGAATTTAGTTACAAACCATGACTTGTTCAACTGAGTTCATAAAGACTCCACAAAAGACTTTAAATAAACCTGAGCTTAGAAACATGTATCCCGTCCAGGAGTAGGATACACCTCTAAACTCTACGACCACGGATGACATCTTTTATTTAAACACAGCTTGAAAACATATGCATACCCTTGCCAGATCCACTAGTTCCCTGAAATACATGTAGTTTAAAAATATCAACAAAAAGTTGAGCGAGTTCATGTGTTCGTGAGTATGTATAAAACCTTTGTATTCAATGTATGTATGAAAGTCCCGGTATGATAGCAAACAAGGAAAAGATCACCAATGGAGGCCACTGATATGTGTGACGGTGTAGGAAGACTCAAACCTAGCAAAGTTGCACCGGGCTTCCGGCTGGAAGACATAGTCACCACTATGGGCCACCCTGGCCTCATGGGTGTGGGCTCGCTACACCCAAATAGATCTATCACTCATGCCCCTCGATCCTACAAGAGGATTGATGGCCTCAAGTATACGCCTACCCAATCACATGATCTATGGTTCTTTCCTAGGCTAACCATACCAATTGTATTGAAAGTAATCCCTTTGTAACATGTATTTCACCCCCGAAGTAAATAAACAAAACGGTTTAAAGAAAAGGGGGAAACATGAACTCACAGTATTGCGTCCTCAGCTCGTAACCCAAACTCTGTCAGCGAACATGACTACCTACAGTGTACTAATGTCTATTAGACGGACGGGTCGTGCCTTTGCTTAGTATTAATGTTGTTGAGTTACGTTTCTTATATTATTCCGAGTTATAATTATTTGTCAAAATAATTAATATTTCAACTTAAATTATATTTAGTTTTGGAATAATTGTTTAAACAATAATTCTGTATTAATATTTCTCAAGTATTTAACTTCGTATTTCCTTCCCAAGGATGGGGTATTTCATACATGTATATTTGTATTATTGTATTTGTAATTTCTGAAATAATATATTTCCAAGTCTCACTTTAGAAAATATATTTGTAAACTCATTTTGTCCAAAATAATGTATTGTCCCGAAAATATATATTTTTCCCAAAAATCATATATCTTCTAAATATACTATGAAAATATATTTTTACTTCCAAAAACAATATATTTTCTTTTTGTCAAAAATATGATACAACTTTGTAGTATTTACAAAAATCATATTTTCCCTTCTTGTATCCAAAAATAATATTTACCAAAAATATATATAAGTAACGGTATCGTTTTGGATAGTAAATTTCACGGTACTTTGTTAAGTGATATTATTTTACTCTAAAATAATATAACCATTTCACTAAGTATACAAATAATCACACAAGTGTCTTAATGTGTACATATATATTCAAAATATATATACTTACCCATTTTTATTTAAAAACACAACCTCAAATATTTGTATTTTTGTTACAAAAATTATGGCAAGGTTTATATCGAAAACTTACGATCAAAATATACTTATAAGTACTTGTTAGAAAGTATTTTCTAAGTGTTTATATTTTTAGAAAATTTTGCCATAGTTTCCCCTAAAAACGGAGGTGTCCATGCTATTAAAGCATATCATTTTCTTTTCAAAAATCATTACAACAATCAACAATCAAACTTTAAACAACTTACACTTCTCAAGTGCAAAAACTATGCAATTTATATAACAACATGAACTTGATCTTTCACAAAAACTCGTAGTAATTTGGTAGGGTGTTTAGTAGGTTTAGTTACCCCTTAAAGTGTGTTTACTTCTTTAAAAATCCCATTCTTAAAGGAACTAGGTGTTTTACAACTTGTAAACATATTCTACAAAAATTATTCTTTTGAACTCTTCTTGTAAATAAAGTGTTCTTACACTTATTTTATCACCAAAAATAGTGTACATTTACGTAAGAATCAAGTTCTACTAAAAATCATATTTTGGACTTGGTTTTCTTGGAAAATCATTCATGAATCTTAGATTCATAAAATTACTAGCTCATTTTATTTACTATTTTTCAAGAAATAATTTTATTTTCAAGTTCATGTTTATAAGTGAGGATGATCTTCTTATGTCACCACATAATCATCCTTTAACTTGCTAGATTATGTGTTTAATCACAATCTAGCAAGCTCCTTATGATGATCAACATCATAATCTCAAATAAATAACAATCAAGTGGCATGCATGTACTTAAACAACCTTATTTCAACAAGATTTCATCATATGTAAGCTTATGTTTATGATTCTTGTTTAAGTCTTTTAGTGTTCTTGTGATAAACAATATACTACAATTTTTAACCGACAAAATGAGAAGTAAAAACTCGTAGCAAGAAGCTTACAACTAGCTCAAAGGCTAGGGAAGATCACTAGAGAAAAAGATGATGAAAATGGATGATAAAAGCAATGGATGAAGGTTCTTCAAGTTCTTCAAGCACCAAGCTCCATGTAACACCTTCTAACACTTGAAATGAGCTTGAAATTGGATGATTGATGGATGAATATGGTGGTGGCAAGGTGGTGGTGGCGGCGGCACCTCCTAGGGCCGAGAGGGAGAGAGAGAGTATGAGGGAGTGGAGTGAAGTTGTGAAGATGAAAATGAAATGATCATGAAATCATGAACCATACTTATAGAGATATTCTTCCATATTTTGGTTACCATATCAAGCAATATCTCAATAAAATAAGGAAATAAAATCTAGTGGTGGGGTCCTCCTCTTGGACCGTAAATTACATGGGGGGGGGGGGGGGTAATTGTAACTTTTGAATGTTAATTAGTTAGTTAGTTAGGGTGTTGAGTGTAAAGTCTAATGTTTTACGTGTATGGCACATTATATAGTGTGTTAGGGTGTTCGGGGATTATAACTAGCCAAGAAATAATAAAACAATGCTTCTGGCAATATTTTGGTGTCCCGGGTAAAGTCCGGTTGTTTGGTTAGATACCGGTTCGTTAAAGTGCTAAGTTATACCGTATAGTGTCTTTTATGTAACTTCTTGTGACACTTTTAATTCCCGACACTTAGGAAAGCATTCAGGACCATTTAGTCAATTTTCTGCATAATACTAGTATGTTAAAAAGCTGAATTTTGCTGAAAAATGCAGAATTCTGCACTTTTAGTGGGTTTTAGGCACTTTCCGGCACTCAAACTATCACCTGGTGACGCAGTTTTATGGTCCCTACTTCCCTACACACCATGCTAGTGTAGTACCTTGTCCCTGGCCCATACTGGGTCTCAAAACACTGTCTGCCTATGTACTGAACCCCGTCAGCATTTTCCTGCTTTATCCGTTAACTGTGCTAACTGTGCTTTGTGCATCATGTATGTCAATAAAAAAAAGGTAATTGCACGGTACCCCTGACCATGGAGGGGAACTCCCCTCCCAGGTCACCACCCGACAAGGCTTCCTGGCAGTAAATCCCCATAACCATCAAGGAGGGGTCCGACACAGGTATCGAACCCGAGACCTCAAACGGTCCTCGTTCCGGTTTTAAAGCGGGTGTCGTTGGCCAACTGAGCTAACCCAGTTGGTTATGTCAATAAAGTTTGTATGTGATAAAGATGTGACATTTTGTAATATGTGATGCACATGTAAGTATGATGCAGTAATCAGAAAGCAGTTAAGTAATTCAACACAGTCATTAAACACTTAATTAATATTAATTAATTATACGGATACCTGGATTTGTGAGGGTTGTCACATTCTCCCCCTGTTAAGAAAATTCCGTCCCGAAATTTAAGTTCTGCTACTAGATGTAGGGGTCTTAGGGAACAAATGTGGGTATTTTTCCTTCATACGATCCTCACGCTCCTAATTGACCTATGGGTCGTGTTGCGCGTCCCAACGAACCTTGACAAGTTTGACACTACTCCTGCGCGTCTTGTTAATTTTCCAATCAGTAACCTCAACAGGTTCTTCAGTAAAGTGGAGTGTGTCGTCAATGTGGACTTCGTCGGCAGGTATGACAATTGTTTCTTGAGTTGGACTCTTTTTCAGGTTAGATACATGAAATGTATCATGAACGCCATTCAGTTCTGCGGGTAAATCCAACTTGTACGCTACAAGACCAATCCTTTCTAGGATTTTGAATGGTCCGATGTATCTTGGGTTCAACTTCCCACGCTTCCCGAAGCGTGCTACACCCTTCCAGGGTGAAACCTTTAACAAGACCATATCTCCTACCTCAAACTCCAGAGGTTTCCTTCTTTGGTCTGCGTAACTCTTTTGTCGATCACGAGTCGCCTTCATGCGCTCTCGGATCTGTGTAATCTTATCAGTCGTCTCTTGAACCAATTCCGGACTAACAAGCTGTCTATCACCCGCGTATGCCCAGCATAGCGGTGATCGACACTTGCATCCATAGAGAGCTTCGAACGGTGCAGCTTGGATACTTGCATGGTACCTGTTGTTGTATGAGAATTCTACCAAGGGTAAGTGAGTGTCCCAACTGCCACCCAAATCCATCACGCAAGCTCGTAACATATCTTCCAGCGTTTGAATCGTTCGCTCGCTCTGGCCATCTGTCTACGGATGGAATGCAGTACTCAGATTCAACTGGGAACCAAAGGCTTCTTGGAAGGATTGCCAAATCCTTGACACAAATCTTCCATCTCTATCAGAAATAATTGAGAGAGGCGCTCCATGCCGTGCAACTATCTCTCTCAGGTATAGCTCAGCAAGCTTGCTTGTATTGTCTTTCTCCTTGATTGGCAAAAAGTGTGCAGATTTGGTCAGACGGTCTACGATTACCCAAATCGTATCGTGACCTCTGGGTGTTCTTGGCAATTTCGTTATAAAGTCCATTGAAATCTGCTCCCATTTCCACATGGGTATTTCAGGTTTTTGCAGAAGACCTGAAGGCTTCTGGTATTCGGCCTTTACCTTGGCACAAGTCAAACATTTGCCAACATACTTTGCAACATCGCCTTTTATTCTCGGCCACTAATAGAAATCCTTTAAATCTTGGTACATTTTATCTGATCCTGGATGGATCGAGTACCGTGACTTGTGAGCCTCATCAAAAATTACGTCTCTCAGGCCACCAAAGAAAGGAACCCAAATTCGTTTCATGAAGCACAATGTTCCTTCATCATTTGGCACTAACTGCTTCTCCATCCCACGGAGATATTCATCCACAAGATTCTCCTTCTTGAGAGCTTCTCTTTGCGCAGCACGAATGCGCAACTAGAGGTCCGTTTGTACAATCAGTTCCAAAGCCCTAACCCTTATGGGCTTAATCCTTTCTTTCCGACTTAAGGCATCGGCGACCACATTCGCCTTCCCTGGGTGATACTTGATTTCACAATCATAATCATTTAATAACTCTACCCATCGTCTCTGTCTCATGTTAAGCTCTTTCTGATCGAATATATGTTGTAAGCTTTTGTGGTCAGTAAAGATTGTGCATCGCGTGCCGTACAAGTAATGTCGCCAGATTTTTAATGCAAACACCACTTTGCCTAACTCCAAGTCATGCGTGGTGTAGTTTTTCTCATGAACCTTTAACTGGCGTGAAGCATAAGCTATAACCTTCTGTCACTCCATCAGCACGCAGCCTAAACCTTGACGCGAGGCGTCGCAATATACCACGAAGTCGTCAGTACCTTCGGGTAGGGATAAGATCGGTGCATCGCAAAGCTTGTTCTTTAACAACTGAAATGTTTCTTCTTGCTTGTCTCCCCATTCGTACTTCTTGTCTTTCTGCGTGAGGGAGGTCAAAGGTTGAGCGATTTTTGAGAAATCCTCAATAAATCTGCGATAATATCCTGCCAAACCTAGAAATTGGCGGATCTCGGTTGGCGTCTTTGGGGTCTCCCAATTCTTGATTGCCTCGATCTTTGTGGGATCCACATGGATTCCATTTCCATTAACCACGTGACCAAGGAACTGAACCTCGCGTAACCAAAATTCGCACTTCGAGAATTTCGCGTACAACTTCTCTTTCTTGAGCAGCTCTAAGATAGTCCTTAGATGTTGCTCATGTTCTTCCTTTATCTTTGAGTAGATCAGAATATCGTCAATGAACATAATCACAAACTTGTTGAGGTACGGCTTACAAACTCTATTCATCAAATCCATGAATACTGCCGGGGCGTTTGTCAGACCAAACGGCATAACCAGGAACTCGTAATGTCCATATCGGGTTCTGAAGGCAGTCTTCGGAATACTCTCCTCTTGTATACGCAACTGGTTATAACCTGATCGAAGATCGATCTTGGAGTAACAACTCTAACCTTGTAGTTGATCGAACAGGTCATCAATCCTTGGCAAAGGATATCTATTCTTGATAGTCAACTTGTTAAGCTCCCGGTAGTCGATACACATGTGGAAACTACCATCTTTCTTCTTGACAAACAAAACTGGAGCTCCCCAAGGTGAGAAGCTTGGTCTGATAAATCCTTTGTCTAATAGCTCCTGGAGTTGTGTTGACAGTTCTTGCATTTATGAAGGCGCAAGTCGATAAGGGGCCTTAGTCACAGGCGCAGCGCCTGGAACTAAGTCAATGTGGAACTCGACTTGTCGCTGCGGCGGCAATCCTGGTAAGTCTTTGGGGAAGACTTCAGGATATTCCTTCATGACTGGAATGTCTTCTAGCTTTGGTTCAGTGACTTCTTTATCCACAATGTGTGCTAAGAAGGCGACACATCCTTTCTGCAAACACCTCCGTGCCTTCAAACAACTAATGATTCTTAGGGACATATCGCGCTTCTCCCCATGTACCACAATTGTTTCTCCATTCGCCATCAGAATGCGAATGACCTTCTCGTGGCATACAATCTCTGCTCGGTTGCTCGACAACCAATCCATCCCTACTACCACGTTGAAGCTTCCCAACTCGACTGGCAGCAAATCAAGTGTGAACTCGTGCTCACCTAGTTCTATCACGCAACCCCTAATAACTTCATTTGCTTCTACTAGCTTCCCATTAGCTAGTTCTATCGAATATGGAATGTCTAACTTACTGGTTACCAACCTAAGTATATTCTTAAATTCTAGCGATACAAAACTATAATCGGCTCCGGTATCAAATAATACAGATGCAAAGCGTTGGTTGATAGGGAACGTACCAGTAACTACATTGGGATCCTGGCGAGCTTCTCTCGCTCCGATGTTGAATACTCTTCCATGCGCTTGATTCAGCTTTGGGCACTCTCTCTTGAAATGCCCCATGTCTCCACAATTAAAACAACCTGGTCCTTGACCATTACCATTTCCGTTACCACCTTGAGCGTTGTTTTGGTTGTGGTTTCCACTCCCAGCTTGATTCGCAAAAATTTCCACGATTACCGCCATTTCCTCCCTGAGGGCGGTTTCCGTATCCATTTCCACCATGGTTGTTCCCATAACCTCTCTGACCATTGTTACCACGCCCAGTACCAACCCAACATGTTTCCTTCGAGTGGCCAACCTTCCCACAAGACTCACACTTTCTAACTCGGCATCGTCCATTGTGATGCGACTGACACGCATCATGTTTGGGCAAGGTGCCCATATACCCCTTTCCTTTGGTCTTGGCCGGTGCGTTGGTCTCATCCTTCTTGGTTGTACTACTGGTACCCTTTTTAAAGTTCGAGAACTTTCTCTTGTTCTCTCCTGATGACTCCACGTGAGTCTCCTTTTTCTTCTGGTCGGAGATCGAAAACTTGTTTAACCGTATGGCTTCTTTAGTCAGTGACACGCTCAGATCGATAGCCTCGGTAATTGTTGGCGGCTTTGACGTTGTTACCATGCTCATAATTTGAGGCGCCAACCCCCAGATGAAACGCTCAACGCGCTTGAATTCCGGTGTAACCATGTATGGTACCACGTGAGATAGATCGTGGAATCTCTGCACATATCCAGCGATCTTCGGGCCGTCCATCTTAAGGTTACAAAATTCAGTTTCCAATTTCTGAATTTCGGCCCTGGAGCAATACTTTTTACGCATGAGCTCCTTCAGCTCATTCCAAGTCAAAGCGTATGCTGCTGCCTCTCCCAGAGTTTGGACTTGGAGATTCCACCATGAAAGTGCTCCATCTATGAACAGTCCGGAGATGTAGGTTACTTGCTGTTCTGGTACGCATTTGCTCATTCTGATCACCGAATCGGTCTTCTCTGTCCATCTAACAAAGCCCACAGCACCCTCGGTGCCGTCGAAATTCAGCAGTTTACAGTCTAAACACTGTTTAAAGGTACAGCCTATACGAGTAATGTCATTTAGAAAAAAACATTAGCAAGCGCACATGGAATATCCAAAGCTAACGTAATGTGTCTCAAGCGACTTAAACATTACCATGGGATGGGTTGTTCCTTGAGGAACCCCCGCTAGTTTCGGCGCGTGAGGGCTCGTAATCTGCTATTGCTCGGGGAGATCCTTTCCTGGAGTTCGGCCTCAGTAGTGGGTAATCGGGTTTCCCTTCGTGGAGGCATCTTCTATAAGAAGATTGTATAGGTCAGGTCGTATGCATATAAGTATGTAGTACGCGTATGTAATAACATCCATTAACACCAGTAAATACATAACATCCCATGTCATAACACAAACAAGTAAATCAACAATGCATGTAATGAGAATGCTGCGATTGAGCTTTTCATATATCAAGACCACAAGTACAGTTTTACAATTGTATCATACATCAAAATGGGACTATAGGGTCACATCACCCCTGTCCGAAACGTCTACCAACTACAATAATCAAAAGTCAAAAGTGTGGTCTTCAAAAGTCTTCACAATCATGGCTCAATAGCTGTATTCTCACCAAAAGTAGCCTATCTGCAGGAGACCAAAAACCACTAAGCTGATGGAGGAGGAGGAGGAGGAGGAGGAGGAGGTGGATGAATGAAAAGCAAACGGCGCATACGTGCTAACTCCTCCTCTAGAGTATGAACGAGCTGCAACAAACAGCTGATCTGCTGCTCCATCGTAAGAAATCGAATATCGAAATCTGGGTAAGGAAATAGTGGAGCAGCAAACTGTGATGGACCAGTACCAGGTGGAGGACGCGGGATCCTCTCTAGCTCAGTGACTCGATGACTCAACATATCCTACTGTAACTGAAGTGACAAAAGTATACCATCCCTCGTGTATCCAACGTGGAAGGGATGGTATGGATCAGTAACAGGCATCATGTAGGGCGGAAAACAAATCGGTGGCTCGCTCGTGGGTGCAGAAACAAATGGAGCAGTGTGTGTGATCTGTGGTATGAAATGATCGGCTGCTGACATAGGAGGTATGTGACCAGAAGGCTGACTCGACGGTCCTTCCCCGGGATGGGGATGAGGGATATCCTGAAGAAATGTGACTGGTAAGTCTGTACGATGAACATCAGCTACGTGCGGGTGAAACGGAACAAAGTCAATGGGTCCAGGAGGGGGAGTGACCGGTCTGACAAAAGGAGGTAGGTCGTCGTCGTCCTCGATCCACCCATTGTGGGTGAATGCATATCGGGGGTCAACCTGGGCTGCAAAAGGAGCAGGGTCAGGCAATGGTGGTGCAACAACTGGTACATCGACAGGTGCAAGGTCATGCTCGGGTAAGGGATCGAGAGCATGCATGGGCTCTGGTGCTATCAAAGGCTCGGGGTCAGCTGGAGCAAGCTCATGATCAACGGGTATATCAAGGAGCTGCTCGTCAGGAATGACAGGTGCATCAATGGGCTGCTCTGCAGGAATAAAATCAATCTCATGATCGGGGTCAAAATCATGAGGAAAGACAAAATCCATCTCATCGTCAAAATCAAAATCAAAATCATGATCATCATCGTGTGGAATATCGGGTGCAACGGACATGGCTGTGTCAGAATCAGTATCTGTGGGATATCGCTGTAAACCCAATGCGTGTAAGGTACTGGAAGACACTGACTCGTACGAATCGGGACCTGAATGGTCAGAAGGAGCCTCGACAACGGGAATCTCCTCATGTGGAATAGCATCGACATCACCAACGGGAATATCAACATGTGGGATAACAACATCATCATCAACTGGAGCCTCGATAAATGGAATGACAACGACATCCTCGACTGGAGCCCCGCCATCCTGGGCATCCTCAGGGGGACCCTCAATCAAAAGATCGACGCCGTCGTCAGACATAGCGTGAAGAGACTGATCCTCAAAAGCAACTGCAGCAAGTGGAAGAGGAGCAGGGATCTGAACGAGAGGTGGATCCTCGCCCGGAAGACCATCAGCTAGTGGTATGTCGTCTCCAAAATCTGGTAAGGCGAAAGGCTGAAAATCGACAATATCATCTGAAAGCATCTCTAGATCACTCTCTGAATCGGAGATAGGAATCTCGGGTGTCAGGATGATCTCATCATCCGAAGTGATAGCCATGGGATCAACGGTGTCGGATGCTTCGCTCTCTGAAGAGGACATGGTGTCTGTAACAAATCAATCACAAGTATGCACATATATCATCAAACGTCAAATAAGCATGTAAGTAATAACAATGTAAGCATGTATGCATCCTAGTCTTCCCAAGACTATCCCACCCAGCCTCTCAGACTGACCACTTAGTCTCTCAGACTAAACCTCCCAGTTTCCCAAACTAAACTACCCAGCCTCTCAGGCTAAACCTCCCAGTCTCTCAGAATGAACTACCCAGTTAGTCTCTTAGACTAACTCCCCAGTCTCTCAGACTGAATTACCCAGCTAGTCTCTCAGACTAACTCCCCAGTCTCTCAGACTGACTCCCCAGTCTCTCAGACTGACTCCCCAGTCTCTCAGACTGAAATATAAATGAATTCTTTAAAATGTGTTTTGTGTATTTTATTTGTAAAAATGTTAGTTTCCTGGATCTGGACACTTTGTGTATGCAATGAAAACGTTTTCGTGAGAGCCCTAATGATCGTAGTCTAGACTAGAGAAGAATCTTAGTTCGCTACGATCGAAGCTCTGATACCACGTTGTCACACCCTGACTTTTGCGGAAGCATGGTTAATTGGTGTGACTTCTTAATACCATAGCATTCAATCATAACAATGCTATATGATGAAACCAAAAGACATTCATCCATTAATTTAGTTTAGAAAATATCACAACATACTTGTCTTGAAAACATCGATACCGAATTTAGTTACAAACCATGACTTGTTCAACTGAGTTCATAAAGACTCCACAAAAGACTTTAAATAAACCTGAGCTTAGAAACATGTATCCCGTCCAGGAGTAGGATACACCTCTAAACTCTACGACCACGGATGACATCTTTTATTTAAACACAGCTTGAAAACATATGCATACCCTTGCCAGATCCACTAGTTCCCTGAAATACATGTAGTTTAAAAATATCAACAAAAAGTTGAGCGAGTTCATGTGTTCGTGAGTATGTATAAAACCTTTGTATTCAATGTATGTATGAAAGTCCCGGTATGATAGCAAACAAGGAAAAGATCACCAATGGAGGCCACTGATATGTGTGACGGTGTAGGAAGACTCAAACCTAGCAAAGTTGCACCGGGCTTCCGGCTGGAAGACATAGTCACCACTATGGGCCACCCTGGCCTCATGGGTGTGGGCTCGCTACACCCAAATAGATCTATCACTCATGCCCCTCGATCCTACAAGAGGATTGATGGCCTCAAGTATACGCCTACCCAATCACATGATCTATGGTTCTTTCCTAGGCTAACCATACCAATTGTATTGAAAGTAATCCCTTTGTAACATGTATTTCACCCCCGAAGTAAATAAACAAAACGGTTTAAAGAAAAGGGGGAAACATGAACTCACAGTATTGCGTCCTCAGCTCGTAACCCAAACTCTGTCAGCGAACATGACTACCTACAGTGTACTAATGTCTATTAGACGGACGGGTCGTGCCTTTGCTTAGTATTAATGTTGTTGAGTTACGTTTCTTATATTATTCCGAGTTATAATTATTTGTCAAAATAATTAATATTTCAACTTAAATTATATTTAGTTTTGGAATAATTGTTTAAACAATAATTCTGTATTAATATTTCTCAAGTATTTAACTTCGTATTTCCTTCCCAAGGATGGGGTATTTCATACATGTATATTTGTATTATTGTATTTGTAATTTCTGAAATAATATATTTCCAAGTCTCACTTTAGAAAATATATTTGTAAACTCATTTTGTCCAAAATAATGTATTGTCCCGAAAATATATATTTTTCCCAAAAATCATATATCTTCTAAATATACTATGAAAATATATTTTTACTTCCAAAAACAATATATTTTCTTTTTGTCAAAAATATGATACAACTTTGTAGTATTTACAAAAATCATATTTTCCCTTCTTGTATCCAAAAATAATATTTACCAAAAATATATATAAGTAACGGTATCGTTTTGGATAGTAAATTTCACGGTACTTTGTTAAGTGATATTATTTTACTCTAAAATAATATAACCATTTCACTAAGTATACAAATAATCACACAAGTGTCTTAATGTGTACATATATATTCAAAATATATATACTTACCCATTTTTATTTAAAAACACAACCTCAAATATTTGTATTTTTGTTACAAAAATTATGGCAAGGTTTATATCGAAAACTTACGATCAAAATATACTTATAAGTACTTGTTAGAAAGTATTTTCTAAGTGTTTATATTTTTAGAAAATTTTGCCATAGTTTCCCCTAAAAACGGAGGTGTCCATGCTATTAAAGCATATCATTTTCTTTTCAAAAATCATTACAACAATCGACAATCAAACTTTAAACAACTTACACTTCTCAAGTGCAAAAACTATGCAATTTATATAACAACATGAACTTGATCTTTCACAAAAACTCGTAGTAATTTGGTAGGGTGTTTAGTAGGTTTAGTTACCCCTTAAAGTGTGTTTACTTCTTTAAAAATCCCATTCTTAAAGGAACTAGGTGTTTTACAACTTGTAAACATATTCTACAAAAATTATTCTTTTGAACTCTTCTTGTAAATAAAGTGTTCTTACACTTATTTTATCACCAAAAATAGTGTACATTTACGTAAGAATCAAGTTCTACTAAAAATCATATTTTGGACTTGGTTTTCTTGGAAAATCATTCATGAATCTTAGATTCATAAAATTACTAGCTCATTTTATTTACTATTTTTCAAGAAATAATTTTATTTTCAAGTTCAGGTTTATAAGTGAGGATGATCTTCTTATGTCACCACATAATCATCCTTTAACTTGCTAGATCATGTGTTTAATCACAATCTAGCAAGCTCCTTATGATGATCAACATCATAATCTCAAATAAATAGCAATCAAGTGGCATGCATGTACTTAAACAACCTTATTTCAACAAGATTTCATCATATGTAAGCTTATGTTTATGATTCTTGTTTAAATCTTTTAGTGTTCTTTTGATAAACAATATACTACAATTTTTAACCGACAAAATGAGAAGTAAAAACTAGTAGCAAGAAGCTTACAACTAGCTCAAAGGCTAGGGAAGATCACTAGAGAAAAAGATGATGAAAATGGATGATAAAAGCAATGGATGAAGGTTCTTCAAGTTCTTTAAGCACCAAGCTCCATGTAACACCTTCTAACACTTGAAATGAGCTTGAAATTGGATGATTGATGGATGAATATGGTGGTGGCAAGGTGGTGGTGGTGGCGGCACCTCCTAGGGCCGAGAGGGAGAGAGAGAGTATGAGGGAGTGGAGTGAAGTTGTGAAGATGAAAATGAAATGATCATGAAATCATGAACCATACTTATAGAGATCTTCTTCCATATTTTGGTTACCATATCAAGCAATATCTCAATAAAATAAGGAAATAAAATCTAGTGGTGGGGTCCTCCTCTTGGACCGTAAATTACATGGGGGGGGGGGTAATTGTAACTTTTGAATGGTAACTAGTTAGTTAGTTAGTTAGGGTGCTGAGTGTAAAGTCTAGTGTTTTATGTGTATGGTACATTATATAGTGTGTTAGGGTGTTCGGGGATTATAACTAGCCAAGAAATAATAAAACAATGCTTCTGGCAATATTTTGGTGTCCCGGGTAAAGTCCGGTTGTTTGGTTGTATACCGGTTCGTTAAAGTGCTAAGTTATACCGTATAGTGTCTTTTATGTAACTTCTTGTGACACTTTTAATTCCCGACACTTAGGAATGCATTCAGGACCATTTAGTCAATTTTCTGCTTAATACTAGTATGTTAAAAAGCTGAATTTTGCTGAAAATGCAGAATTCTGCACTTTTAGTGGGTTTTAGGCACTTTCCGGCACTCAAACTATCACCTAGTGACGCAGTTTTATGGTCCCTACTTCCCTACACACCATGCTAGTGTAGTACCTTGTCCCTAGCCCATACTGGGTCTCAAAACACTGTCTGTCTATGTACTGAACCCCGTCAGCATTTTCCTGCTTTATCCGTTAACTGTGCTTTGTGCATCATGTATGTCAATAAAGTTTGTATGTGATAAAGATGTGACATTTTGTAATATGTGATGCACATGTAAGTATGATGCAGTAATCAGAAAGCAGTTAAGTAATTCAGCACAGTCATTAAGCACTTAATTAATATTAATTAATTGTATGGATACCTGGATTTGTGAGGGTTGTCACATCATGAACTCAGACTTCCAATTTTGTCTTTAAAAACATATGTGAAATGACCAAAATGTCCCTACGTTGCATAGTTTGGCCATAAATGGTAAACCACACATAGTATGATATCCTACTGTTATAATATCATAAAATAAATGTTTTTACAGAATGTTTTAGACCAAAACATCAGTTTACTATTAAACCTCTTTTATAAATATCAAAATGCCCTTACGGGACTTAATTTGGTTTTAAAATCTTTTTGGGCATGTTTGCTGATATCCTACGGATATCACAACATATTTTAAGCATAATAACTTATGGAACTTGTATATGACTCATCCGGTTACCTGTTTATGCTTATACGCGTACGGTGCGGTTTATGTGACTAGTTTACATAAATTAGCCGAATCGGATCAAATCTTATCATTTAAACTTCAAATTCCAAAATGTATTTAGTTTACCCATATAATACAAGTCTCCATGCTTGTCGGGTCTAAATTACATTCCAATCCGGTCATCGCTTAATCTAACGTTTCGTACCGTAAACTTTTCTTTAAACTAACCGGTCTAAGTTTACAACTTAAATAAGACCCGTTAGTAATCTAATAGGTTAATAAAACCTTCGTTCCAGATTAGGAGCCCCGGTAAAAGCTACTTGCACTAGTTTGATTAGATTATACGGCTGAGTAACAAGTCTCGCAATTTAAACTCAGGTAAATACTTTTAACTTATTTTCCCTTATACGGGCTTGGGATACGGTAAATTATTACCGCTTGGTCGGGTATGGAATCATTAATCGATTAGTGGTTAATTTATTGACATAACCCGTTTTAATCTGTTTTGTTTGATATATAAACTTTTGGGGGTTAATACGACAGTTTCCTGGATATCCTCGGCTCATTTCATTTGAAAATGGTCACGACTTAAGCATGGGGTGTAGGAATACACCTGACAGTTGCGTATGTATAAAGATATAACCACACGTGAGGATAACTCCTTGTGGGACTATATTAGTGGTGTGTCTATTAATCATGTCTCGGCTTCTATCCCGGGCCCTGAACGTACGACAAACATATAAATCTGTATACAAGATTATTTTATATAATTATCCCAAGTTATAAAATAATATTTGTGCCTTGCGCATTTAAATCGGTTTTCATTAATGTTTTCAAAAGAGTCGGTTAATTGTATTTACCAATGTAAACTGACGTATTTTCAAAAAGGCTAAGTGGCAGGTACTACTCGTAATTGGATGGGAAGCTTTTGGGCGTAAATAGTGAATCTTGCAAGTTCGTATGCCTTAAGTCTGTTGAACAAGTTTTTGTATTATATTTAGATCCGTCTGTAGATCCTTTCTTACAACCGTCTGTATATTATTTTATTCGTACTTTACATTTTTTGTTTGTAATAGTAATTTCTACCAAGACTTCCGTTGTGCTATAAACTGTGTATATTTGACAATGATGATATCAACTACGTCATGATACTCCCCACCGGGCCCACCGGTAATACGTGGAAATATCGGGGTGTGACAATACATAAGAACTTAAATCAAATTGTTTCCATTTGTTCAGATCTGAAAACAAATTTTACATAAAAAAATGATAAAATCAGTAATAGAAAACAACATATCCAGAAAACAAGAACATAAAAACATTCATCTTCTTGAACAAAAAAAATAAATTAAAGTTGCAAATCGACAAAACACAAAAAAATGAAGATCTACAAAACACAAAAAATTGCAAATCTGAAAAAAAAAAAAAAAAAAAAGCTCAACATATCCAGAAAACAAGAACATAAAAACATTCATCTTCTTGAACAAAAAAAAATAAATTAAAGTTGCAAATCGACAAAACACAAAAAAAATGAAGATCTACAAAACACAAAAAATTGCAAATCTGAAAAAAAAAAAAAAAAAAAAAAAGCTGAAAACAAACATGCTTATGGATCTGGAGGATCTTTTAGATCTGGAACATCATCTTCAACATCGAACATCTTTTGGATCATCTCACCATCGAACCGTCATCTGA
>JARYGA010034421.1:15000-17500 GCA_030545235.1 Helianthus tuberosus | reverse complement strand
GGTGGCTAGCAAAAACGCAAAAAGAGGCTAGATGTGTAAACTGACCACGATGCCTTGTGAGCAGGCAAAATGTTGCCGAAACACGACATCGTTCCAGCCATGCAGTGCCACCGTGCATTGTTAACACGCCAAGTGCCTTGCCCAAGCCCCACTTCGTCCCCACTCGATGGCTTATTAACAGGTCAAGCGTCATGCCCACAGGAGGTTATCGTAGTGAACGGGCGACGATGACTGGTGAGCTAGGCACGATGCCTTGTTAACATGCCAATGGCCTGACACACGCCACACGTCGTTCCAACACGTTACCCGGCAACCGGTCCAAGATGTCTGGCCACCGGGAATAACGACCAGGATCCATGTGACTTATTCGTGGCGATCCAAGCACAACGGGCCCGAACAGGCCCAACGACACATCGGGCCCGAACAAGGCCCAACGAAGACCTGACCCGAGAACATGAAGTCGTGACCCGATACCACCATAAGAACGCCTGTATAAAGTTTGGTGTCGATACGATTATAACGTGCCCGATCCAAGGCCCAACCACACAACGGGCCCAAACGTCATGGCACGACCTTAGACCAGCCTACAACGACCGTGAACAACCACGTCAAATTTGGTGTCGAAACGAGTACAACTGGGACGATCCAAGGCCCAACGATACATCGGGCCCGAACAAGGCCCAATAAAAAAACAGACCCTAGAACGTGAAGTCGTGATCGCAAACCACGTAAGAATGTCCCGTGAACAACCTGTACAAAGTTTGGTGTCGATCCGAGCATAACGGGCCCGACCCAAGGCCCAACGACATCGGGCCCGAACAAGGCCCGTTCAACACGTTGACCCGAAACGTGAAGCCGTGGCCCGACACCACCATAAAAATGTCCGCGAGCAACGGTGTCAACTTTCGTGGCGATCCGACGTACAACGGGCCCGATCCAAGGCCCAACGACACATCGGGCCCGAACAAGGCCCAAATGAAGACCTGACCCGAGAATGTGAACTCGTGTTCATAAACCACGTAAGAATGACCCGTGAACAACCTGTACAAAGTTTGGTGTCGATCCGAGCACAACGGGCCCGAACCAAGGCCCAACGACAAATCGGGCCCGAACATGGCCCGGTCAACACGTTGACCCGAGACGTGAAGCCGTGACCCGATACCACCATAAGAATGCCCGTGAACAACCGTGTCAGCTTTCGTGGCTATCCGACGTCGCTTGGTGGTGTTACGAAGAATCCCGAGAAAACGAACGTACCGGGCCCGCAGGCCCGTGGGCCCGAATCCAGATTATTCTTTCCCAAGACCACCGTCAACTTGTCCCGATGGCTCACATGAAGTTTGGTGCCGTTCCGACCTCGTTTGATACGGTTATGGTTGAACCACACGGGCGCTCGGTCCCGACCCGAGCCCAGTCAACGTTTTGACCCGATCAAACCGGCCCGTGACCCGAAACGACCCTACTTGGGCCCTACAACAGCCACGTAAAGTTTCGGGACGATCCGACGTTCTTTCATGGGGTTACGGACAACCCACGCCAAACAAGCGTCACGGGCCGACCGAGCCGGGCCAACGGGCCCTCGGGACCCGAAAACTGAATTTTTTTCATCCAAACCCCTTAAAACACGTTACCGAGGTCTCACGCAAAATTTCATGCCAATCCGACGTCGTTTGATGGGGTTTTGAAAAATTATGATTCCTCAAAAATTTAATGTCTGTTCCTGTCACTTAGCTTTTTGTGCAAAATGTATATATAGGGAAGGGGTGGGTGTTGAGCAGCCCATGCCCGGGCAAGCTAGGTGAGCGCCCAAGCCAAAGGAGGCTGGTGGCGCGCGCATAACAGCCCAAATGCCCCAACGATGACCGAGAACAAGCGCCCCTCTCCCCTCCCTCCCCCCCCCACCAAGCGCCCCTCCCCCCCCACGTTGCCTGCCCACGTTGCCTCGACGCCCAGCAAACCTCGTAAATTATGATTCCTCGAAAAATTAATGTCTGTTCCTGTCACTTTACTTTTTGTGCAAAATGTATATATAGGGGAGACTAGGGGCTTGAGCAACCCCTGTGCCCAAGCAAGGGCAAGATAGAAGCACACGAGACACGAGGTTTAAAGCCTATACAAGCAAGGCGTCGGTCTCCCCAAGCCCCGTTGCCTATAAATCAAGCCCGGTGCCTTGTAAATGCCCCACACGATGCCTACAAGCAACAACGACGTTTGCTAGTTAATCGATCGATGCCCACACATTTCAGCATGTTGCCTAGTAAACAAGCCATGCTGCCTTGGAAGCGCCCCACATCATGGCATGTTGCCTAGCACGCTGCCCAGCACGCTGCCCTTGTTCCCGCACGACGACCTGAAAGCGTGGCTGACCACGTGCTTGCCTTCAAAAATTATGATTTCTCAAAAAATTAATGTCTGTTCCTGTCACTTTACTTTTTGTGCAGAATGTATATATAGGGGGGTGGTAGTACTCTTGGGGTAGAGAGGCATGTGCTGGGATGGC
>JARYGA010034420.1:0-48725 GCA_030545235.1 Helianthus tuberosus | reverse complement strand
AAAATTGTAAAACTATTTCTTAGTTGGTGTCTCTTGAAAAAGTTTAAATTTGTCAAAATTTTAAAATTGTAAAATTTACTTTGAGGTAGAGAATGTGCAGGTTATGGCTATGAGAGAGCCAGGTTGTGATTCTAGAACCTGTGAAAGCCAGACTACGATCCTAAGCATTCTTTAAGGGGGAGTCTGTAGATTCTAGAGCCAGTATCAGATCCTGTAGTTCGCTAACTGCTGATGCTGATGAACTTAAAGAATCAAGAGATTTGATCAAGAGAATTAGAGTGAAGAAAAAGCTAGGTCGAGATTCTGGAGATGACAGAGATCGTGAATGCTTACACTGTCAGATATTCTAGAAGAAGCCCGAAGACTGATAAAGACTGAAGATTGTAAAGACTCGACACTTAAGACTTGTCAACATCCGAGGGGGAGTCTGTTGGTGCATACGTCTGTCAACTTTGTCTTGTATCGAGTCTTGTATTAAGAATGTTAGATCAGGGCACGTAGTTCGAGAAACTAGGTTTTGTGTGTAAGTGTGTAATTTCGCTTGAAATAGCCACTGGCTATTTCAAACGAAATTAGACTTTGTAATTTTGCTTGAAATGGCCAGTGCCACTTTCAAGCGAAATCACCTCCATTATAAATACCCTAGTGCTGATTTCATTTGTAACTTTTGTAATTCCGGTACCGAAGTGCTGCCGATGTGTCTACTGATCTGGAAACTTGTTATATCAATAACACAAGACAATTAAGTGTGAAACAAGCTGTTTTCCAAGTCAATTCATCTGTTTCTGCCTCTTGAATTGATAAGAACTCTTCTGATTGACTCGTTTGGGTCACAAAATCAATATCTTACTTATCTCGTGGGGAACATCTCTCGGATATATGGGTAACCCCCGAAATCTTGTTTGATAGATTGCCTAATTCTGAGATACTAGGTCTTTATACTGTTTGATATCTGGGGTATTATACCAGGTCTTCTGATTTTGCGTCAGCAATGGCCTAGACCTCGTATAATACTTTATGCGCTTTAAATAGCTTTCCCTCTTCATAAAAATTGAGTAAGTAACGAAAGATATAATTCAAGTGCAGTTGTAAAGAAGATCCCTAAGTAGGACACACCTAAAGTCGAGCCTTCATCTCTCTGACTGAACGAAAGTTCTAACCTGAGCTCTCAAGGTTTCGCACTACCCAGAGAACAGATATCAATATAGTATATTCACCTATAAGACTGAATTTGGGGAATCTGGATATGAGAGTATATTCTGAGGTGGGACACGTGAATAAGTTAAGTTCTTTAAACATTAATCCTGTATCTTGAATCAGTTGAACTCTGTGTGAGAATTTAAGTGGATTAGTATACTGACAATCTAGGTGAATCGTTTAAAACTTAAAGTGTTTATAAGCTCAATGGTGCTAGTGACTTGTCGGTAGCTGATATAAAAGCTCATACCGTTTAGTCAGCCACCGTGCTTCACTGACCCTATCCACAAAGACAAGGTCTACCTCCTAGACAAAGCTTTATACGGATTGCACCAGGCCCCGAGAGCCTGGTATGAGACACTCTCTCAGCACCTATAATCAAACGGCTTCACACGAGGGAAGGTAGACACAACTCTCTTCACACGGGAAGCTAGTGGTCATCTTCTGATAGTTCAAATATATGTTGACGACATTATCTTTGGGTCTACCAACGACGATCTCTGCTCAAGTGTAAGAAGTTTGGTTTTCTTGATCCGTCGAGTCCATGAGCTCGAGGATGAGGTAGCTCACCTTCGTTGTTTGGTTTTCCCTACACCCCCACCCTCTCCACTAGCCCATTAGGTTTTGCATTGCAGGTACTTTTGTTGCAGCAGTTATTTTGGATATGAAGACTACAGCCGAGTTTTGGGTACAACTTGAAGACGAATGACCGCCAATGTGAAGAAAGATACTTTGCCTTTTATATGTATTAAACTTGTACTAATTTGGTGATGTAACCCATATGCATTTTTGTTTTCTTCATAAACAATTATGTCAAGTTGTCCTGATATATATAAAAACTTGGTGATTATCTCTGTGACGCATTATTATTTATCTGTTTATGCATACTTGTTGCTTGTATGAATTGATTTATATGTTTGGTGGATTGTTTGGTTGTGTGTATATATGTATACGTGTACATATATCCTTTTACTATCTAGTGTGATGGTATTAGATAAGTTCCTAACCCTGTTGTGTTGTGTTTTGAAAGAAACATGCCACCCAGGAGAATAATGAACACTCGAGATTCTAACCTTCCCCCGCCGATGTCGAGGACTACTGAAGAGTTGAACTCTCTTCTCGAGGAAAGGAATTCTGAAGCTCTCGCCCAGTACGAGGCGAACCGTGCTGAGCACAATGGAGGCTCGGGAGGTACCGGTCAAAACGGTCATGGAGATTCATCTGGAGGAAACCCTAACCAAGGTAACGTTGAGTTGATTTGCTACAATTTGATGGAACTTATGAACGGTCATTGTTTCATTGTTTCATTGTTTGCTCATTCACGAATCGGTTGAATAAATTCCAGGTTGCACATACAAGCAGTTTCTAGACTGCAAGCCACTAAATTATGACGGCACTAAAGGTGCAGTGGCTTTCGTGCGATGGACAGAGAAAAATGATTCCACGATTCGAATGAGCAAGTGTACCGCGGATCAACAAGTTACTTTCATTACTGGGTTGTTCGTAGATGAAGCTTTGACTTGGTGGAACCTGCAAGTTCAAACACTGGGTAATGATGCAGCTTATGGTATGTCTTGGGATCACTTGAAGGAAAGAATGAGGGAGAAGTAGTGTTCACATGCCAAGCTTCAGAAGTTGGAAACCGAGTTCTGGAACTTGGCTATGGTTGGTGCAGATTTCGTTGGGTACACGAAATCAAAGGTTCCATGATCTCTCGAGAGTGATCCCCTATCTTGTGACTCCTGAGTTTAAGCGCATCGAGCGCTACATTTGGGGATTAGCTCCAAAGATTCGAAGCATGGTCACTTCGGCAAACTCTACCACCATTACTCAGGCTGTAACTCTGACTGTCAGCCTTACTGAAGATGTTTTTAGGATGAAGAAGTTATCATTGAAGATAACTGAGAAACTGGAAGCACACGCTGAATCGTCTGGGGACAAGAAGAGGAAACACTCGAGCCTGAATCAAGCAACCCACAACAACAACAACAACAACAACAACTCCAATAACAACAAGAAGCGTGACTCAAATCCGCCCTGTGAGGTGAAGACGTTTGCTGCTGCAAACGAGACTGGAGTTAAGAAGTATCTGGGCAACCTGCCCAAGTGTGATAAGTGCAAGTATCACCATCTGGGTGCTTGTCGTGGGCTGAAGTGTGAAAAGTGTGGTAAACTGGGTCATCGTACTAAAGATTGTTGGGGAAGAGGTAACGGAGGAGGAAATGGAAATGGTAATGGGAACCGCAATAGTAACAACGCTGGTAACGGAAATGGGAATGGAAATGGGAGTGGTAATGGCACTGGTAATCGGAATGGAAATGGAAATGGACGTAATCAAGGATGTTTGGATGCGGTAGTGAGGAGCACTACAAGAAGGATTGCTCGAAGGAGAACAACGCTCAAGGTCGATCATTTGTCATTGGAGCAAGGAATGCCCGCGAAGACCCTAACGTGGTCACCGGTACGTTTCTCGTTAACAATCACTTTGCATCAGCCGAGATACAGCTCGGTATTGTTTTTAGTCGACTCCGTGAGCTTAATGCTCAGCTGTCTATTCCTCGAGCACCTGCGAGTGCTGCTCCATCATCATCCACGTTACCACCGTTACCTACATCATCCCCTCCACCACCACCACCTCTACCGATGTCACCACCACCACCATCTCCACCAGCACCATCATTTTCATCACACCATGCCACACCTCCATCTCTTGAGAGGCGCGTCAGCGCCATTGAGGAGGAGATGACATTCTTTCGAGGGGTCATCGGCGCATCTTCACCCCCACCCCCACCTCCAGTCTAGAGATGATATGTAGTCGCATTTTGAGGTAGGTACCCATACCAGATTTGAAGACTTTTTGAAGATATGTATATATAAATCAACTTGAAGACTATGAAGAACTATGTGAAGAAAGAATCTATTTTATTTTTGTATGATCTATGACTTGGATATTGGAGTGATGTAACTCCTAACTATTTTTGTCTCTTCACAAATATTATGTATCAGGTTGACAGTATATATATATATATATGGAAGTGGCATCTCTTCTTTTTATGCATTGTTATTTTTAGATTTGTTTATATTGTGACGATTTCAGTATAGATGTTTTGCGCGAGATGTGATTGACTTATCCTATTCTTATATATATGTATTGTGATGATGTGTTTCATTCAATTTGAGCCCATGAATGACAATATTTATTCTAAATATTTGTCTAATTTCTTCTATATGATTTTGCATATGAAGATCATGGCGCCAAGGAGAAGGAACATACATACTCTCCAAACTCCTCTACCCACAACCCAAGCCGAGCTTGATGCTTTATTAAACCAACGTATTGCTGATGCAATTGCACAACATGAGGCAACACATGTTAATCGGAATGATGAACCTAGAGTTCAAACTCCACCAGTAGCTCAAAATCCTACGAATGGATGCACGTATAAGCAATTTTTAGATTGCAAACCATTGAACTTTGATGGCACGGGTGGTGCCGTAAAATTTGTCCGTTGGACTGAGAAAATGGATTCCATGATTCGCGTGAGCAACTGTACCCCTAACCAAACTGTGTTATATGTTTCGGGTATGTTCATGTCTGAAGCTCTGTCATGGTGGAATCTGCAAGTGAAGACATTAGGAGACGCAGCAGCGTATGATATCACATGGGATAGATTGAAGGATATGATGCGAGAGAAATATTGTTCGAGAGCGGAGTTGCAAAAACTGGAAATGGAGTTTTGGAATTTGACGATGGACGGACCAGATATCTATGGGTACACCCAATGATTCCATGATCTTTCACGAGTCGTTCCTTATATGGTAACCCCTGAACTTAAACGAGTCAAACGATACATTTGGGGATTAGCACCCGAGATCCAAAGTATGGTTACATCGTCACATCCTATGACAGTCACCGAGGCCATCATGATCTCTGTAAGCCTTACCGAGGAAGCGAAAAGAATGAACAAATTTGACAAGAAAGGTACCGAGAAAACAAAGGAAAACAAGTAGAATCCGCGTCACACGACAACAAGCGAAAATTCTCTCAGTTTAAGAAAGGATTCCGAGCAAGTAGTAAGAAAAAGGAAAACCCCACCAAGAAAACGGGTAAAACATATGTGGAAGCAGCGGAGACAGAACCGAAAGCTTATGCGGGAAATGTACCTAAGTGCAACCGATGCGATTATCACCACACGGGTAGTTGCCGAACTATCAAGTGTGACAAATGTGGGAAGATGGGTCACCGCACAGAAAAATGTTGGGGTAACAACAAAGTGGTTAGAAACAAAGGTAAGAGGGAAGGAGGTGGTGGTAATGATAACGAACGAGGGAAAACCCAAGGTTATTTTAATTGTGGCGATATAGGACACTTTAGGAAGGACTGTCCCAAGGAGAACAAAGGCCACGGACGAGCCTTTGTAATTGGAGCTCAAGAGGCGCGACAGGATCCAAATGTGATCACCGGTACGTTCCCTGTCAACGATCATTTCGCTTCTATTTTGTTTGATACCGGTGCAGATTTTAGTTTCATATCTTTAGAATTTAAAGATATACTTGGACTAAAGTCAATTCAACTAGATAGTCCGTTCACTATCGAATTAGCGAATGGAAAGGTGATTGAATCTGACAAAATAGTTAAAGGATCTTCCTTAGAGTTAGGAGGATGAAAATTCAAAATCCTGTTCAACTAGGTAGTTTTGATATTGTAATTGGAATGGATTGGCTATCCACCAACCAAGCCGAAGTCGTGTGTTACGACAAAATCATTCGAATTCCCCTTCCTAATAACGAAACACTTCTTGCACGGCGAGAAAAACGAAATGCCCTTACGAATTATTTCCGCTATGAAAGCCCGAAAGTGCCTATGGAAAGGATGTATAGCATTTTTAGCGCACATAGTTGACAAAAAGGCCAAGGAACTAAAACTTGAGGAGATCCCAGTTGTGAAGGAATTCCCTGAAGTTTTTTCTGAAGACTTGTCGGGAGTACCACCACAACAACAAGTCGAATTCCGAATAGACTTAATTCCAGGTGCCGCACCTGTGGCAAAGTTTCCATACCGACTAGTTCCTTCGGAAATGCAAGAATTGTCCACATAACTTCAAGAGTTGTTGGACAAGGGTTTCATCAAACCAAGCTACTCACCCTGGGGAGCTCCAGTGTTATTTGTGAAGAAGAAGGATGGAAGTCTTAGGATGTGCATAGACTATCGGGAGTTGAATAAACTCACAATCAATAATTGGTACCCATTACCGAGGATTGATGACTTATTCGATCAACTTCAAGGATCAAGTTATTATTTGAAGATTGATTTGAGATCAGGATACCATCAACTCAGAGTTCAAGAAGAAAGCGTTCCAAAAACGTCATTTCGAACTCGCTACGGTCATTACGAGTTCCTTATTATGCCATTTGGCTTAACAAATGCACCAGCGGTATTCATGGACTTAATGTACCGCGTGTGTAAGCCGTACCTTGACAAATTCATGATAGTATTTATCGATGATATACTGATATATTCACGAAACAAGGATGAACACGAGCACCATCATAGAACTATTCTTGAGTTGTTGAAAAAAGAGAAACTGTATGCGAAATTCTCCAAATGTGAATTTTGGCTTCGCGAAGTTCAATTTCTCGGACACGTAGTCAACGAGAAAGGCATACACATTGATCCATCAAAAATCAAAGCCATAAAGAATTGGAGTGCACCAAAGACACTGACCGAAATATGCCAATTTCTAGGATTGGCAGGTTATTATCGAAAATTCATTGAGAATTTTTCGAAGATTGCTCAATCACTCACTTCTCTCACTCAGAAAGATAAGAAATTTGATTGGGGAGAAAAGCAAGAAGCAGCTTTTCAAATGCTTAAATACAAACTCTGTAATGCACCAATTCTATCACTCCCAGACGGAACAGATGATTTCGTAGTCTATTGTGACGCCTCACAACAAGGGTTAGGATGCGTGTTAATGCAAAGAGAGAAAGTTATTGCATATGCATCACACCAATTAAAAGTTCTTGAAAAGAACTATACCACACATAACCTGGAGTTAGGTGCAGTAGTGTTTGTATTAAAAATTTGGCGTCAGTACCTTTATGGTACCAAATACACGATATTCACGGATCACAAGAGTCTTCAACATATATTTAACCAGAAAGAGTTAAATATGTGCCAAAGACGATGGATTGAATTGTTGAATGACTATGATTGTGAGATCAAATATCATCCGGGCAAAGCAAACGTTGTCGCTGATGCTTTAAGTCGAAAAGAACGAGTCAAGCCTCTGCGTGTACGATCTTTAAGACTCACAATTTATAATGACCTTACCTCTCGAATTCATGATGCCTAGCAAGAAGCATTAAAAGAAGAAAACTTTGAAGTAGAAATGCTTAGAGGTATGGAAAAACATTTAGAGCCGAAAGAAAACGGAGCCATATACATCATGAATAGAATTTGGATTCCTCACTTTGGCGGTCTTCGAGACCTAATTCTTGATGAGGCTCATAAATCCAAATATTCGATACATCCTGGAGCAGATAAGATGTATCATGATCTTAAGGAATTTTATTGGTGGCCTAATATCAAAGGTGATATTGCAACTTATGTTGGAAAGTGTCTAACATGCGCTAAAGTTAAGGCCGAGTATCAAAAACCTTCTGGGTTGCTACAACAACCCGAAATCCCTACTTGGAAATGGGAACGTATTTCTATGGATTTCATAACTAAACTTCCCAGAACTTCTCGTGGTCATGACATGATTTGGGTAATCGTCGACCGATTAACCAAGTCAGCTCACTTCTTGCCTATACGCGAGAAAGATAATACTGAGAAGTTAGCTTAAATCTATCTCAAGGAAATTGTAGCAAGACATGGAGTACATGTGTCAATAATATCTGACTGAGACGGTCGCTTTGTATCAAGGATTTGGCATTCATTTCAAAAGGCCTTTGGATCCCAATTAAATCAAAGCACGGCCTTTCATCCTCAAACTAACGGCCAAAGTGAACGCACGATCCAAACTTTAGAAGATATGTTGCGTGCTTGTGTGATGGACTTAGGCGGAAATCGGGATACTCACTTGCCTCTAGTAGAGTTATCATACAATAACAGTTATCACACAATAACAGTTATCACACGAGTATTAAAGCTGCACCATTCGAAGCGTTATATGGACGTAAGTGTCGATCTCCGCTATGCTGGGCGGAATTAGGCGACAAACAAATGTTAGGTCCTGAGTTAGTTCAAGAAACTACTGATAAAATATTCAAGATTCGAGACCGTATTAAGGCGGCTCGAGACAGACAGAAAAGCTACGCGGATAGACGTCGCAAACCATTATCTTTCGAGGTTGGAGACAAGGTGTTGTTAAAAGTCTCACCTTGGAAAGGCGTAGCTAGATTCGGGAAGCAAGGAAAGCTTAGCCCGAGATACATAGGACCATACGAAGTCTTGGAAAAGATTGGAAATGTCGCTTATAAGTTAAAGTTGCCAGAAACACTCAGTAGCAATCACGACACTTTTCATGTGTCAAATCTAAAAAAGTGTCTTTCGAATGAATCACTTATTATTCCCCCGGACGAAATCCATATAGACGACAAACTCCATTTCATCGAAGAACCTGTTGAGGTTTTGGATTCAAAGATTCATAAAACAAGGAGAAGTGGTATCAAACTAATCAAAGTCCGATGGAACTCGAAACGCGGACCCGAGTTCACATGGGAACGAGAAGATGAAATCAAAAGAAAGTACCCTCACCTGTTTAAGAAAGTCCCGGAAAGGAGTAACGCAACTTAAAATTTTGGGACGAAATTTTCTTTAACAGGGGGAGAATGTGATAATCTGCAAAATTCCGGTAATTCCGTACAACCCGAACAACTAATTACATTAATTATTTTCGCGTGTTTGACTTGATTTTATTTAATTAAGTCTTAAAAGTCTAGGAATTATAAAAATCATAGTTAAATATGATAACAAATCCGTTATGATTAGAAACAATATCCTAGACTAAGCGGCAGGAACGCGAACAGACGATACTTGTCAGTACTAGTCGCGGTACAGTCTGACACGATAAAAAGAAGACATACAGATATATCTGCACAAATATTCTATAAAAACTCTATCTAAAATAACATGTGCCTTATATTAGTTAGAAAATTCCAATTAAAAACCAAATTGTCCAAGTCCGCAGAAAAATACAGTAATCCTGCGGAAGTGTACAGCATTCCGCAGAACGAAACAGTAATTGTCCAAAAACCCAAAAATAAATATTATTTGCCATAAATAATATAATGGGTATTAAAAACAACACAAAATCCGCAATTGAATCTTGTTGTGTTAAGCTGCACGGCTAGTTCAGTAAACTGGCTGACAGCAAAGCCGGTACCGGAACTGTGTCAGAAATACTAAAATTTTTAGTCCGAAAAGTTGGATTAATAATTTGAATGATAAAACATGTGTAAAAACAATTTTTGTCATGTATTTATCTAAATAAAACACAGTGTCAGTATTTAACCCGGTACGGGACCCGAACTAAATTTTTCACCCGATCAACAAACCAATAATTTTGGTGAATTAGTTTTACTTAGTGTCACACTACTTTAAAATATGAGGACTTGAAACATTGTATATATTTTTATATAAATTATCAAAGTTCATAAAGTTTATATATTAATCAAGTTTTTTTTTTAAATATACAGCCCCCCCTCCTTACACACGGTTTTGGTGGGTCCCCATATGCCCACTCATCTTGATTATGGTGTGTTGGAAGCTTGAGTGAATGATTAGTGGAGATCAAAATCCAAGAGCAATCTTCTACACTCCATCTCATTCCATAATCCCAACAACAAACAAACTTCATATCTTCTCCTTCTCTCTCTCTCTTGTAATCGGCCAAGCCAAACATACCACCATCTTCATCTTTTCAAAATTCAAACACTAGAAAATCTTGCAAACATGGAGGCTCATGGATGAATCAAGAGACTTGTGAGACTAGGAGAGCCATTTGAAGCACTTTGGTGACACTAGAAGCTCTTAGATCATCTTTCACATCTTCATCTTTATTTTACTAGCAAAATTGTAAGAATTCTTCACTAGTTTCTACTTTATTATCATTTTTTATTTTGAAAGAATACAAGTTCATCTTGAATCAAAACCAAAACAAAACCCACATAAAAAACATTAAGAAAAACCAAAACCATTATTTTGATCTTAAGATTTTTCTATGATTTTGGATGAACTTGAAGAAGTTTATACTAGTGACTATGAATCTTGGTTATTTTTGTATAAAAACATCATCTAAACTGTGCATGTTAGATCTACCAAGATTCATCAACAAAAGTCATGAACATGGATTTTTATGATTTAAATAGTTGATATGCATGCTAGAAAAAACATGAGAAATTATTTAAATCCAAAAAACTAAATTTTCTGTTAAATTACATGAATAAAGTTTCCATTTCTAGAAAGAATCAAGAACATGAAATATGTTAGTATAAAGAGTTTTGAATACATATTTGTACTTTAAATGACTATAAGAGTAACCTAGAACATGAAGTTTAAAAAAAAAAATTGTTCTACAAATTTTTAACAAAAATCAAGAATAAAGTTTCCTTTTTGGGAAAGTTAGAGACTATATCATGTTCATAGCACTTTTGTTGACTAAATATGATGTTTATTGATACTTGATGACATTTGAGATTGAAGTGATTTGAAACACAAGTTTTGTATAAACTTGGGAAAAGCCCATATTTCAAAAGAAACTATGGCAAAAAAAATTTAAATTTTGTTATGATTAAAAGTTGTTAAACAAAGAAATTTGTAACTAGAAAACTACTTGAAGTCTTTAAACATGATTAAACGAATTTTTGGACAAAAGTTATAAACTCATGTTTTGTGAAGATTTCTAAACGAAAAGAGACAAAGTATATATTTTAGATAAAATGTGTACTTTCAAAATTCATCAAGTATCATAAATATATATTTTTGTTTGTATATTATGTATTTAGTTCATGTAGGAATAAATACAAAATTATACACTTCCACGAAAATTACAAATATATATATATATATATATATATATATATATATATATATATTAACACTTGGAAAACAAAACTATAAAAAAATGGGATGTCCATCCTGGGACATAAACAAACAAACGGACAATTCGGACACTTTGGACAATATGGACACTTTTGACAAATTTTGGACAAAATAAAATATATGGCACAAACGAAACAAACGACATAAACGAGACGGGCGACACGAACGGGACTAACGACACGAATAAACCAAGCCGACACGTAGTAAATAGTCATAACAAAATACGAGCCGTCACACACACTCTAAAAGGGGCTTACGCACTAAAAAGGTTTCATATGTGACATAAGTAATAATTTTTATAAAAACTAGATTTTTATAAAATACAAGTATTATTATTTATGACCAAGCCCAAATCTTTTAGACTAAAAAGAGTCCATAAATTAAATTTAGGCTAAAGTCCACTTTTCATAAATAAAATTGGGCTAGGCCCACTTTTACAAAATATTTAGACTAAAATCTATTTTTAATTAAATTGGGCTAAAGCCCACTTTTACAAAGAATATTTGGGCTAAAACCCACTTTTTGTAAACCAATATGGACTAGATCCACTTTTAGAAATTAGTTTGGGCTAGGTCCATTCTTACATAACCTATTTGGACTAAGCCCACTCTTATAAACTAAATTGGGCTAGGCCCACTTTTATAAAACTATTTTGGGCTAGGCCCACTTTTGCAAATCAATTTGGGCTTGACCCACTTTAAACAAAGTCATTTGGGCTAGGCCCATATACACTAAACATACAATTGAACTTAAAACCTAACACTTGAATTAGGCCCATTCAAACATAAACTAAATAATATATATATATATATATATATAGGGAGAAGATCATGCGAGAACCACCTCTTATTGCGAGAACCGCGAGAACCAATGTGAAAACAACCAAAAATGCCTAAAAATAGCTAAAAATCACACAATTTTTTTTAATATTTTTATATAAAAATCGCTACTTTTCGAAGCCAAAAAAAAAAATTTTTTGGCCACTAAAAGTAGCGATTTGAGCATAAAAATATTAAAAAAAATTAGATTTTTTTTTTAGATTTTTTTAGGTTTTTTGGGGGTTTTGTTTTTAGCATTTTAGCTTGGGGTGGGGGGTTTAGGTTTTTGGGGGGTGGGGAAGGGGGGTTTAGGTTTTTTTTTTTTGGGGGGGGGGGGGGGTTAGGTTTTTTTTAGGTTTTTTGGGGGTTTTAGTTTTTAGCATTTAGCTTGGGGGGTTAGGTTTTTTTTTGGGGGGGGGGGGGGTTTAGGTTTTTTTTAGCTATTTTAGGTTGTGTTCACATTGGTTCTCGCGGTTCTCGCAATAAGGGTGGTTCTCGCATGAACTCCTCCCTATATATATATATATGAGAACATAAACAAAGAAAGCAAACGATTACGAGAAACTAAAAACGAAATTCAATGAAATACTTGTACGAAAACAAACATAAACCTAAGTGTCTAATGAGATTAGAACACTTGTAGGCCAAGAAACAAACGAAGAACCAGGAATCGAATAGAGATTTGCACGGAACGCAAATCTGTGAGTTCATGTTTTCCCCTTTTATTTTAAATGTTTATAGTTTTAAACTCTCGGGGATGTATACATGTTATAATTAGTATGATGATTACAATGAAACTATTTTGATCACATGCGGATAGGTGTTTAAAATAAAGGGACCATTAATGAATAAACAAGTACCGAGGAACAAACAAATAGATCTATTTGGGTTTTGGCAAGCCCCACTCTTAACGGCAACGATGACAGCTATCGTTAAGAGTGCCTTTGTGTCTAAAACTAGTGTCTCTGACACACACGTTAAGTTGTCAAGGTTTGGTTGCCTCCTATTCTGGCATACAGATTAGTGTCCTTGCAAAACACTAATGATCACACAATTTTCATTATACTACACAAAGCGAATTCACTATTTCAAATGTTTTGGAGACTCATTTGGTACAAAAACTAAATAACATGAACTTACCAACTTTTGTTGACGTTTTCAAAACTAACATGTATTACAGGAGATTAGTGGACGGCTTTGGAAAATATGTTCGTGTTGTTATCAAGAACTCAAGCTTTTGAGATGTCATCCTATTTTTCAATTATCTTGTTGTCTGGAACCGTTTTAAACTTTGAACAATGTTGTTAAAGTTGTAGTTGTTTTATTTCGAACAAGATGTTTATGTTGTAAATTTTGGGTTCTAAACAAATGTATGGATGAACATCCTTTTATGTTTTAAATATGTTGTTTACTCGATTGATTGTAACGATTGCAGCTCTGGCCACACCTCGCGACACGCTTCCGCAGAAACCGAAAATCGGGGTGTGACAAATAAAAGGAAATTAATTTAGAGTGTATGACAAATTACTAGGTGTGTATGATAAATTACGAGTTGTGTAAGATAAATTTAAGTATGTGCAGGATAATTTTCGAAATGTGTAGGATAACTTTTAATGTGTGTAGGCAATGAAAATTAGTGTAGAGAATAATAGTTTTTATGAGTAATTAATTACTTAAAAATTGTAATAAATGGGATGAAAGATTAACTACTTAATATTTTACAATTGTACCATTTGTTCGTTTTCTTCTCAATTAAATTTTCTTCTCAAATGAACCTCCCCTATATATATATATATATATATGGTTGGGTTCATTTCAGAACTATAATAATTGCAGAACTTTCAGAACTCCTAATAAACAATCATTTTATATATATATTTTTGTATTTAGGATCTTTTTATCTTCTATTATATGTATTTTTATGATTACATACATGTTAAAAGTAGTTTACATATGTTTAATAGGCAAATTAACTAATTACACATATGTAAAAAAAACTAGTTTACATATGTGTAATTATAAATTTATATATAAAAATTGATAAAATTATTCTTAACATGTATGTAATCATAAAAATACACATAATAAATGATAAAATTATCCTAAACATAAAAATATATAAATAAAAAGATTGTTTATTAGGAGTTCTACGAGTTCTGTAAATATTTATGGTTCTGAAATGATCCTTACCCTATATATATATATATATATATATATATATAGGGAGATAATCATGAGAAAACTACATATAAATAAGAAAACTACATATAAATAAGAAAACTAAAAAATAACTAAAAAGCCTAAAAACAAACCAAAATTTTTTTTTTTAAATTTTTTTTATTAAAAATCGTTATTTTTTATACAAAAAAAATTTCAAAAAAAAAAAACGTTTATTGCATATGTGTACTACACCTGTGCATTACATGCTTAAAATTAGCTTTTAAGTTTAGTTTAGCTTTTAGGGTTAGGTTTTTTGGAGGTTTAGGATTAGGATTAGGTTTTTGGGTGCAGGGGGAGGGGGGTTTAGGTTTGGGGGGGGGGGGGGGTGTTTAGGTTTTTTTCGGGTTTATTTTTAGTGTTTAGTTTTAGGTTTTCGGGAGAGGGGGTGGGGTTAGGGTTTTTTTTTTGGGAAACGAGGGAAAACCCCTGGGCAAACCTTTTATTAATGATGTTCAAAAGGAGATTACAAACAAAGAGCATTTGGCCAAGGCGACTCGCCAAAGACCAAAGCCCAAAAGACAAAAACAAAAAAGAAACCAACATACACCAAACACCAAACTAGAAAATAAAATAAAAGCTAAACTCCACGAACGATGTCTCTTGCCGACTCATCCGTTTCGGACTCAACCTCTACTTCATCTTCAACATTTGTTTCAACCATAGCTTCCTTTACCGGGTCAAATTTTGTAAGCATCACATAATAGGCCTTCAATTTCTCCGACCATGAAGAAAATACATCATTCGGTGGTTGCGTATTTGTCTCGTAGAATTTACGAACCATTAGCATTTCTTTTTCCCACAACCCATGCTCGGTATCAAAACAATCTTCCTCCTCTCGAAGAGATTCAAACGCATTTTTTGTACCAATAATTGGGCTTTGTTGCGGCCCAAAATTCTGCTTCGACACATCAAAGTACCCACTTCCATTTCGTTGGGCTTTATTATTTGATAAATCTGGATCTGGGTTTGGGCCAGAATTGATCGGATCAAGAGTGCTATGAATTGGGCCTGAACTTACTGGGCCCAACCTGCTTAATGGTGGAAAATGATCCACTGAATTCACATCTGGGCCTAAGTCCAAACCAACCGAGTCCAGGCATATAACAGACTTAACTGTTGGGCCAGCCTTGCCTTGAAGCCCAGTATTCTTACCAGCTTTAACTGGGCTTGATCTTGCCGCACTTGTACAGCCCACAGCGCCCAACTTGGGCCCAGCAGCCTCATCGCTGGTATTAAATGGGCTCATATCGACGACCAGATCCCCTGTTGGGGCAGCAGCACTATTCGGAACACTAGATGGACCTGCACCACTTGTTTTTGGGCCATTAACTAATCTATCAACATCCTTTTTAGCCAACGGAACCCATTTTACTTTGGATTTTTTCCGAGTAACCAACGTAAAACCATCATCCTGAACCATGGGCTTTTTCAAAACAGATTTTAATACTGGTTGCTCTATAATATTTTTACCTTTCATTTTTTCAACCGGTCTTTGAACCACCTCATGGCTTGACTCCAAATGACCAAAAACTTTACATTTTCCACACATAGGAGGCTTCCATTTACACGATAAATCAAGGTACTCAAACTTACTAGGTAAATCATTAAGAGACGGAAACCGAACCTTTACACGACAAGGGTTTAGGGTTTAGGATTAGGTTTTTGGGTGTGGGGGAGGGGGGTTTTGTAACAACCCTCGGTAAAACCAACACCCTCATAATATTTTCGACACTCTATTATATCCCATTATGTCTTTAAATACGCCCCGTATGTGAAAACCCAGCCCGAAATAGGTTATAACATATAAAATAAATTAAAAACAATAAATATTAAGTTGAGGCGGGCCACGTAGGACCCCACCTCAAACTTACACGGGCGGTATCAAGGCTCAAACTGATTTCGTTGGTTTTCTTTAGTTTAGGCGGGCAGCGTAAGCCTTAGCTTACACTTACGCGGGCAGCGTGAGATCAAATTAGTGGCAACACCCCAGGCCGACACGTGTCATCATCGTGTCGAGCCTAGTAGATGATCCGGATAAGCTACGCGTTGACCGAATGTTGACGCGGGCCGCGTAAGGCTTTGCCTTATCTTACGCGGGCCGCGAGAGGACCAGCTTTAGCAACTATATAAGGAGGCCTCGGGATTTCATTTCAGTCGCTCACATCTTTTCTTTCTAAACGAATTCTGAAGTATTAGGCATAATATTTGGGTATTATATCCCCTTAATTAGCGAAGTTCTGCTCCGTTGTAAGTATTATAACCCCAGTTTTATAATATTTATGTTGCCCGATTGATTTAGGGTTCCGTAATAACTGTCGTGGTTCTGCCCGACGTAGTTGTTGGAATGCCGTCTCGGGGAGGGTATCATTAATATTTTCAAAGGGTTATGGTACTAACCAATGTACATTTGTATAAATTATAGATTATATCCAGGAAACCCTTACACGAAGTCTAAGATAGCAAAGTGAGTTTATCCTCTTTTTGTTAACCTTTTTGGAATGTTTTACAAAACCTTAAATATTTTACAATGTGATTAAGCGGTGATTGAGTCTTTGTAGTTCTTCAATTACTGCCGTTATTATGGGGTTTTGTATACAAAATTTATACTACTGCGAGTAGTAGTAGTAAGTCGGTAGGACAGTACATTACCATTGGACAACGAGTTAGCCAATGGGTAATTTGACCATAGCCACAGATCCGGTCGAGTGGCAAATACTGAATGAGTAATTGTGTAGAAATAAGCAATGTGATCGCTCTCAATACTGTTTTAATTGATAAAATGTTTCTAGATTAAACTGGGATTCACTCACCAGTATTTCCGACTGACAAATGTTTTTAAAACGCGTTTCAGATAACCCAATGTGACAGCCAATTAGTAAAAAACCAGCTGGGAAGCACTGAAGGCTTAGTAAAAATGTGGCTATAAAAGTTACCTAAAAGACGATGTTTTAAATTCAATAAGATAGGGTTTATCCCTATAAATGTATTGTAATAAGAAACTTGGGTTTTGCCCATGTAATTATTAATATGAAATATGGTGGTTTTACTCTGATAAACATTTCCTAACTACGGTCCTGATGTAATTTCCGTTGCAAGATTAAATAACTGATACCACCGAAAATCTGAGTTCGCGTCCGCCTGTTCCCGGGACAGATAAGGGATCGGGGGTTGCGACAGAAGGTGGTATCAGAGCCTAGCCACTGGTCTGAGCCAAAGAAGTGTTCTGCTGACACTTAAGTTTTAAAATTTTGTGTTTGGAAATAATGGAAATATGTGCATAACTGTATTTATTTGTTATGTGTTATTTGAATATCTGTTAGTTTACAGTATGAGTGATCAAGGACCCTCAGACATGATTCGTCAGTTGTCTGAATCACCTAGGAGTGAAGGTACCTCGTCACAGCCTACCCTTTCTGGGTATACTGCTGATCAGGAAAAAGGAATGTTTGCTTTTAAAGCACAGTCAGAAGAGCCATTCCCTCATAAGAAACGAGGATGGTTCAGTAAGGAAGCCTTTGCTCGTAGGAAAAGAATGCGAAAGTTGCAACAGCAAAGAGTTTTAGCAGCCGCTAAGCGAAAGACAGATGCCCATATGCAGGATATGCTTAATAGAAGCCTAGCCTGTTGGAACCTGAAGGTTAATACATAGAGGATTACATAGTTAAATGGTTGATTTTGTATATGTTTAGTTTATGTTTGGGTCATTATGTATGGGTTGGGTCAGACTAGTGGATTTCGGTTGGGCCTAGGGTATTTTACCCATAATGTTTTGTATTTAAGTAAACCTCAACTTTAGAGTTGGGGTTGATCAGTTTGTTGAAAGCTAGAGGCCAGCCGAGATCTTTTAGAGTTCTTGAATCAGTCATCGTTAATCGTTGAATGCAAGATCAACTGGTTTGTTTTGTTTATATTGCTTCGGTTTTATCAATCTATTCCTGAATCCGCTTATGTTTGGTTTCCGCACTTACATAAGTTCTTGTTTGATATCATTATAAGATCCTCAAGGGTTTTACAATTGGTATCAGAGCCAAGAAATCAATTCTTGGTTCGGTTTTGATATCATTCGGATTCAAGAAAGTCTTATTTTACTGATCTTGTTTCGTTAGTGTTTGTTTTTGCAGTGATAACAGTTTTGATTATGTTTTCTGTCTACAGATCATACAGTCTTCAAACTGTTCATAGAAATTATTGATAAATCTTGCTGATTTGGTTCGTGTATTTTCAGTGAATTGTTTGCTGATTTCTCGGAAGTTTGTTGAGGATTAAAATTCAAAGATTTCAAAATCTTTGAATTTTGGAAGCTGCAGATAATCAGGGATTTCTGCTGTTTTTATCACATTGTTTGTTTTGCAGGGTCTCGACTCATAATTAGTAGTCTCGACTTGTCTTGTTGCTGATCTCGACTCGCAATCAACTGAGGTCTCGAGTAGTCCACATTCAGTCTCAACTCGCAACCAACTGAGGTCTCGAGTTGTCATCATCATGGTCTCGACTCGCAACCATCTGTGGTCTCGAGTCATTTTCACTATAGTCTCGACTCGCAACAGCTGTCTCGACTCGCATCGACAACTTGCAACGTGATTTGGACCTTGAACTTTGAACTTTGACTTTTGGACTTAAAATTAATTAATTAATCAACTATTAATTAATCATGTCTGCAAATAATGTTGACCTGGCTGCCCTTAACAAACAGCAAGAACTGGATTCAAAGGTTGGGACCACTACACGCATTCCAAGGTTGACTGATGCTAATGACTTTCCTGAGTGGAAGTGGCGTTTTGAGCAACATGTGAAGGTCAAGGATTCTAAAATTTGGCGAAGTATTCTGAGAGGTCCAAGGGAGATCATGACGGATAGCCCTACTGAACCAGGAGTGAAAATAAAGAAACCCCTTAACCAATATACTGAAGATGATTTCACAATAGTTGAAGAAGATGAAAAGGCACTCTCCCATTTGACCATGGGTTTGGGTCCAGACATTGCTATCGGTTTTCGTACTTGCAAATCAGCCAAAGAACTGTGGGAATCTCTAATCGATGTTTATGAAGGTAATGAGGATATGAAGGAGAGTCGAAGAAATTTGTTGAGACAAAATTTCAATAACTTCAATCATATTTATGGAGAAACTGTTGACAATCAACTTCAGAGGTTTGTCAAGTTGGTCACTCAAATGCAGATGGAAGAAATACATACATCTAATGCTTCAACAAATAGACAGCTTCTGAATGCATTACCAAAAAGTTGGGATCATCATGTTGCTATGATCAAGAAAACCAAAGATCTTGCTAGGTGCAGCCTATCTGAGATGATTTCTCATATCAAGGCCTGTGAACTGGATGAAAAACAAAGGGAAAATAACTATAAGAACAGCATGTTAGCTGCCGGATTCTCTGTTGCTTCCGCTCCATCAAACAATAACAATGCAGCTCTCTTGTCTCAAGGAGGGTTTCAAATGTTTAGCAACGCAGCATCTGCTAAAGCTGCTCCTACCCCGGCAAATGCTTATTACTCTGGGTCTCCTGCGTCTTCACGCACTACTGTTGCTGCTGCTGCATCATCCAATTCGTCTAATGTTGTTCCTACTTCTGCTATGAAAAATGAGATGATTGCTTTCTTTACACAACAGTCTAAAGAAAATCTGGATATCGCAGCCTCTGTTATAAATTATTTGAATGCATTTGTTGCAGGAAAAATTGATCCTCCTAAATGGTCTGGAGACGACTTACAGCAAATTCATCCTGATGATGTTGAAGAAATGGACATTACATGGCAGATGGCTATGGCGGCTTTCAGAGCAAGGAGGTTTATGAAAAGAACTAGTAAAAACAGATGGGGCGCTTCGTTTAATGAAGCTTCTAAAGTGCCATTCAATCTGCGCTGCTACAATTGTCATGAGGAAGGACATTATGCACGTAACTGCACCAAGCCACCGATTAGCAGAGAACAGACTCCAGTCAAACCTGCTACACCTAATCCAGAGAGAGCTCTTGTGACCACTTCGAGTATAACTGCTGATGCTGCTGCTGGTGGAAGTCCTCAAGCTCTGGGATTGGCTCAAGCCTTGGTGGTTCAGCTTGATATCAACTTTGACTGGAATTCAGAAATTGAGCGACTGAACATCTCAGCTCTAGAAGATCAAGCTGCTTCAAACAACATTGCTTTCATGACCTCAAATGATCAAGTTTCTGTACCAGAGGAGGAGACTTCAGCTGAAAACTTTGCTCTCATGACCCAGATTCTTTCAGCTCCAGTAAAAGGTCTCACCAAAGAAGAGGTACTTTCTGTTTTCTGTACTCCTGAGTGTAGAGAAAGAGTTGAAGTTTATAGAAATACACAACGCTGAGCTAATTCAAGATTATCAAGATATAAAAAATAAAAACTTTACTTTATCGAAAAACTTTATAAAGAAAAGATTGAAGCTCAGCGAAAAGACATCATCAAACTCAAGGATGATGTAAGTGTGAAAACAACTCAACTCTTATATGTTCAGGCGAAATTGTGCAATGTGACTAAAGAACTGGAAGATATCAGAGATAGATATCAATTAAATGAATTCAACATTAAGAAATTTGATTCTTCCAGCAAATTAGTCAAAAACTTGTGTGATCAACAGCTAGAATACAAGGAAAAGAAAGGGCGTGGATTGGGTTTTAATCAGGTTCCTCCTCCTTATAATGACAATTATACCTATGACTGAGGAGGAGATGATAAATGAAAGTAAAATGACTTATGGTCCCAAAAACAATAAGTCATCATTTAATGACAATCCAGTTGAGAAACAGAAATCTACTCAAATAAATTTTGTTTCTAAAGGCTCAATTGATCCTAACATTTCGTCTTCATGTGCAGATAAAGTATCTGAAGTAAAGTGTGGAGATGTTCTTGGGAGTGAACCAGTTGTTCATTCTAATATTTCTGAAAATTATTTTGAACAAACTGAATCTGATATTGCTTTTAGTAGGTCTTTGTTTGCGTCGTTTTGTGCTTATGTTTCGTCTAGTGAGCCTGATGTTTTGGGCAAAACTGATGATGTTTGTGTTGAAACTTTGAACAATAAGTCTGGTGATGAATTTTCTTCAGTTAATGATTGTGAATGTGATGTTACTAACCCCTTGGTTGATGACAGTGTTACAGGTGAGGTCCCTCAGGATACATTCAGTGAAACCACTGAAACTTCTTCACAAGAAAATCAAGAGTATCATGATTCTTCTTCTGAATCTGTCTTAGTGGGCGTCCCTAATGTTGAATCTAGTAGGACCCCATTGGAAACTATAGTTGAAAACAAATCTAAATCAGATTTACATGATACGTATGTTGATGAAACACATGTGGATGAGTCTTCCACGTGTCCTAAAACTAAAACTGAAACTGAGTTTAGTAAAGATGAAAAGGGGTTTGATATAAATAAACAGTCACCAGTAAATGTTTTTGAACATAAAACAGACACTGGAACATCAGTTTTTCAAACAAACGATGATCACATTAAAAGAGAGGTATCAAATTGTTCATCAACATCACTTGATTGCGTCGATTCTAATCAGCAGACACCAAAATGCTCAAAACAGACACAGACAAAACATGCTAGAAAGGCCAAAATGTCCCATCATTCAAAAACAAGCAAAGCTTTGTCTACAAAGTATCAAATTTTTCACACAATGAAACGACAAACTTGTTTTAATTGTGGAACTGCTGGACACATTGCCAGAAACTGTGTTCAACTCCCAAGCACACAATCTAAGAAGAAGATTGTCCAGAATCAGAAGGTCAGGTCTAATCGATATTGTTGTTCTGAGTCAGTGACGACTAAAAAGTCTAAGACAATGAAAAACAACTATCGCAAGACTAAACCTTCTGATCAAGATTGGAATGCCGCCAAATGGAGAAACCAAAATCAAAAGAACAGTTTTCAAAGAAATCAACATAATGGTTTTGGTAACTAAAATTCTAAATGGTCAAATACATTTTGGAAACCCAAAACTGGTGCTGAAAAATCTAATACATCTCGACAAGATTCTTTCATGAAAAATTCTACAAGGTTTTTGAACAAAGATAATTTGATTTGGCAAAGAGTGACATACATTGATGCACAAGGAAAACCCAGATCCACCATGGGATGGGTTCCTAGGTCTAACTAATCCCGCTAATCGTGCAGGAACAGCTGTGGAGGACTACCGTGCGACTTTGGTACATGGATAGTGGCTGTTCCAGGCACATGACGGGAGACTTATCCCAACTGATAAATGTGAAAGAATTTAATGGTGGATATGTCTTATTTACGGGAGGAGAGTCAGGAAGGATCACATTGAAAGGAACAGTAAGAAATGGTGTTTTAAGCTTCGAGAATGTTAACTATGTTCCTGAACTGAAACACAATCTGTTGAGCATCTCTCAGATCTGTGATCGAGGAAATTCAGTTCACTTTACAATGAAAGGATGTTATGTGCTTAAACCAGGGATTGTCATTCCTGAAGATTGGTTTTTAATGTCAGCAGAGAGACGAGGAAACGCTTATGTCATTGATATGAACAAGAAACCGTGTGAAGAAGTTACTTGCCTATTCTCGAAGATTTCAGAACATGATGGTCTACTGTGGCATCGTCGCCTTGGGCATGTGAACATGAAGAATCTGAATCGACTTGCTAAAGGTCAACTAGTTCGTGATCTTCCAATCAAAGATTTCATGTTGGTGGAAAAATGTGTTGCTTGTGCAAAAGGAAAAGTGCATCGAAAACCTCATAAGTCGAAACCTGCACCCTCAACGAAAGTTGTGCTCGAATTACTTCACATGGATCTTTTTGGTCCAGTAAATGTATTAAGCATTGGCAAGAAATCTTATTGTCTTGTAATAGTTGATGATTATTCGTGTTACACCTGGGTGTATTTTCTCAGCCATAAGAACGAAACTGCAGTCTTAGTGAAACAATTCGTTACTCTGGCAGAAAATCAAGCTAGTACAAAAGTGAAGGTTATTCGATCTGACAATGGGACAGAATTTAAGAACGTAACTTTGGATACATTCTGCACTGAAAAGGGAATTGATCGTCAGTATAGTGCACCACGAACTCCTCAACAGAATGGAGTAGCTGAAAGAAGAAATCGTACTCTTATTGAGGCTGCACGAACAATGCTGGCTGACTCGAAGCTTCCTAGTTTCTTTTGGGCTGAGGCAGTTAGCACGGCTTACGTCCAGAATCATGCTTTAGTAAACAAACGTCATATGAAAACTCCTTATGAGATTCTGGAAGGACATAAACCTTCGGTTTCACACTTTCGTATCTTTGGATGTCCATGTGTATTATTACTTATGGACTCTAATGGAAAGTTTGAAGTAAAAGGGGACGAACGTTTCTTTGATGGATATGCAAAAGGCTCTGCCTATAGAGTATACAACAAAGTAACTAAAAAGGTCGTCGAGTCGTGCAACATTGAATGGCTTGAAGAAAATGCTACGGATGCTAGAGTTGGACCAGATTGGTTATATGATTATGCTGAATTGTTTAAATCATTTAACATTTTGTCAAGTGTTTTTTTTAGATGCAGGTGTGTCTATGCCAAAACAGCCACTGTCTTTTGGTGATACTGAAGAAGAAGAACATGCAAAAGGGAGCTTCAGACATCATACCATTGACCCGCCAGGAATGGTTTTTACACAGCATCCTTTGCCTCAACAAATGTCCCATCAATCTTCTGAAGGTGCATAATCTAGTGAAATTTCAACGAACGCAACTGGATCAGAACTATTTGCTGATCCTATTCCTGAAGAGTGTACTGTTACCACTCCCGTGAGTCACAGTCCGCTAGCACCTAATGAGGGGGAGTCAAGCAACATACACACATCTCTAGACGAGACGATACCTGAATTTGCCATTCCAACAAGTGTTTAAAGAAATCATCCTATTGAGAATGTGATAGGTCCTGTGAATGCAGGAGTTCAGACCAGAAGCCAATCAGGAACCATTAATCCGTGCTTATATTCTAGCTACATTTCTCAAATTGAACCTAAAACCATTGATGTAGCGTTGCAGGAACCAGGCTGGGTTGATGCTATGCACGAAGAGCTAAACCAGTTCGAGAAGCTAGGAGTATGGAAACTTATAGAGTTGCCAAAAGGAAAACAAAAGCTTGGAACTCGCTGGGTTTTCAGAAATAAGCAAGATTCTGAAGGAGTTATTGTTCGAAATAAAGCACGATTAGTGGTCCAAGGATTCAGACAGATAGAAGGACTGGATTATGATGAAGTCTACGCCACTGTTGCTCGACTTGAAGCAATCCGGATTTTTTTAGCATACGCATCCTTCATGGGGTTCACTGTTTACCATATGGATGTCAAAACGGCATTTTTGTACGGAGAAGTGAAGGAATAAATTTTTGTTGAGCAACCGCCGGGTTTTATTCATCCAGACCATCCAGAATATGCCTACAAGCTTGACAAGGCATTATATGGGTTGCATCAAGCACCTAGAGCTTGGTATGCAACTCTGACAGAACATCTTCTGGCTCATGGGTACACACGAGGCACAATAGATCAGACTCTGTTTATCAAAAGAGTAGGCAAGGATCTGATATTGGTTCAAATCTATGTTGATGATATTATTTTCGGATCAACAAGTGAGGCTCTTTGCAAGGAATTTGAGGAAGTTATGAAAAAGAAGTTCGAAATGAGTGCGCTAGGAGAAATGACATTGTTTTTGGGTTTACAAGTTAAACAAGATTCCCGGGGCATTCTGATTCATCAGGGGAAATATGTGGATGATGTGCTAAAGAAATTTAAATTCACAGACGCTAAGCCGGCCGAAACACCAATGGCGGAAAGACCATTGCTGACTGAAGATGCAGAAGGATCCTCTGTTGATCAACGCCTTTATAGGTCTATGATCGGATCGTTGATGTATCTGACAGCAAGTCGTCCAGACATCATGTTTGTTGTTTGTAATTGCGCGCGATACCAGGCTAATCCTAAAACTTCTCATCTTTCTGCTGTTAAACGAATCTTTCGGTACCTTAAAGGCCGACCCAGGTTTGGTCTGTGGTATCCGAGGGATTCGAATTTTGACTTGTTTGCATTTTCTGACAGTAATTTTGGAGGCACTGACAAGGACAGGAAATCCACCTCTGCTGGATGTCAATTTTTGGGTGACAGACTCATTTCTTGGCAATGCAAGAAGCAACAAACGGTAGCTATTTCTACAGCTGAAGCAGAATATGTCGCAGCTTCGGCGTCTTGCTCACAAGTGGTGTGGATGCAACATCAATTGCAGGACTACGGTTTGACTTATCTTAAAACTACAATATACTGTGATAATGATGCTGCAATACAAATTGTGAAAAATCCTGTCTTCCACTCAAAAACCAAGCACATTGATATTAAAGTTCATTTTATACGAGACTACTTTGATAGAGGTCTTATCAAACTGGAACAAATCGACACAGATGCAAATGCTGCCGATTTGTTCACAAAACCTGTCAGCAGTTCGAAATTTCAAGTGCTTGTGGATTTTCTGAAAATGATCCGCTTTACTGACTGAGCATGTTTTTGTTTTATTTTGTAGGTAAATTTGTTCATAAAGTTTTCTATTCTTAGGTAGTTTTTATTTATGCTCAAATTTAGGGGGAGAAAATTATGAAAAATACAAAAACATTAAAAATTTGAAAAATACAAAAAGAGGCATTACATGACAGGGAAATGAAATGAATTTTCACATTATGGTCGAGGGCTGACTCATGTAAGACCAGTATCGAAATAGTTTGACACTAGTATGATGTGTTGGTAGGCTCTATCCTTAAGACTGGAAACATTGGCTGTTTCTGTTCAGAACAAAAATAGCATATGACCTCAGCAAAGAAAATCACTTGGAATTAGCTCATTTCTATTTGAATGTCTGTATGTTGTCCCGATACACACAATTTTGGTCTGACTCTGAAATCTTCTCTGAAAAAGTCGTGTATCTCCTCTGCTGCATCCAGATATATGCTGACCTGGAGGTGCTAGGCAACGACAGCTTCTGCTGCATCCAGATACATGCTGACCTAGTTGTACGTTGTCGCTCTGTAGATCAATTAAACACCCGAAATAGGCCCTCAAGTGCCCAAAAGAAACCCAAGAAACCTATATCAAACTAAGGAAAACTCATTTGATCTGTATATTATATCATCTCTGCTTAAGATCTATTCTGTTCTCTTCTCAATCTATTCCCAGTTAAGATTTCAGAGATTTGGATTGGACTTGTGAACTATGTGGTAGGGAAGATACTTGCATGATAGAGTGTGCTGTTTATATTTCCAGGATTTGATTAGTATTTATTTGGGTGTTCATTGTTAAGAAATCAAAACATGATAAAATGTGTTACAGGCAGTTAAATGGAAAAGGTCTAGGAAGATGAGTTTAGAAGGACAAACATACTGGCAATCGTCTAGATCATTCAGTAGTAGATCAGTGTTGATAAGTGTGGTCAAGCCCAAAACCTCCTGATTTGATCCCTAAGCAATTATGTTATTTCCTAATTTTTTTTTTTGTAAATAATAGTTTATATTATTTATTTTTGTTTTAGGTTTTTACATTGGTAAAACGTGCTCAGAAAGTTAATTGGGTTATTAAAATAATAACTGATTTTCTAAAGGATTTGTTTTAATTAAAATTAAATTAGAATCAAAGAAATCCTTTTAATTAAATATGAGATGGATTTAGCCCAAAATTCTGATCTCGGCCCAAAGTCAAAGCCCAGTCCATGTAAAGGGATGGGGTATATAAGACAGGTCTCGAGTCGAGACCTCATTTCTCACTCGAGACCGACTGTGATTCCTCTCATTTTCTCTCAAATTCCGGCAAGTTATCACTGTTCCGACGACGTCTATTGTTGATTTTCTGGTCTCGACTCACCAAGATTTGAAGGTATTTGATGATTTTTGTTGATTTTTGTTGAAGTTCTACAGGTGATTTGAAGATCTGATGATGAATTTGAAGATTTGAAGATAAATATGAACCCTAGTCTTGAACATATTTTGGTCTTCAAAGAAATTAAAATTGTTTTTGGGATTTTGATCCAAAAAGCTGGGCAGATGAAGTTGTTTGTGTGGTCTCGACTCAGATAACACATAAGGACTCGAGACTGGTGGTTGCGACTCGCAATTTCATAGTCTCGACTCGAGACCCCATGGTCTCGACTCGAGATCTCGTGGTCTCGACTCATGGTCTCGACTCATGGTCTCGACTCACGGTCTCGACTCATGGTCTCGAGTCAGAATTTTATAATCTGAGTTATAGTGGTTTTGTCATGTTCTGTTTGTTGACTTTGTAATTTGAAAGTCTCATGTTTGATTCAAATATGTAACTGTTCATATTTACAATGTATGTTTACTTAATGCAGAATATGGATTTGAAATTCATTCCTACACACAATCAAGCAGGGTACTTGGCACCACCTCCGGAGAAACACAAGAAGATGTACACTTCATTGATCAAGGGTCTCAACAGTTGTCGAATTGTTCACGCATTACGAGAAAATCCTGTAGTTTACGAAAACCTTATTCAAGAGTTTTGGAAAAGTGCAAGGATTGAAGTTATTGAAGGAAAAGGAGTTATTGTTGCTGATATTCAAAAGAAGGCTGTCACTGTGGCTGAGCAGATGATTCGAGAAGTATTACAGTTCAATGACCAAGAAACAGACTCCATTGAGCTTCCAGCTGGAACTGTGGAAGAAATATTACCTCGATTGAGTTATGAAGGGAAGTATCCGCCTTTGGTAAAGAAGTTTGTGCATCCTTATTGGCGTCTTTTGGTGCACATGTTTATTCTTTGGATGACAGAAAACAGAGGAGGCACAGATCAATTGAACATTACTCAGTCTGCTGCTCTTGCTTGTGTGATAACAAATGAACCCTTCAATTATTCAAAATATGTTTTTGAAGCCATGAAGAGAAATGTGTTTGGAGTTAGAAAGGACAAGTTTCTTATGTATCCAAGGTTTGTGCAAATGATTCTTAATGCTCGTTATCCAGAGTTAGAGAGATCTGGAAATACCTTGGAGCTAAAACCTATGGGTCCTTCTTGTTTTGGTGCTCTCACTTCTAAGAAGGGAACTGAAAAGAGATTTGAAGGTTTAATTCCTTTGGAGAAATTTGGTCAGTTTGCAGAGACGGAAGATGTAGCTGCTGATCCAGTGATAGTGCAACCTGTTCCAGTAAATGCTATGTTTGCTGAAGAGCATGATGTTCAATGAAATACAGAAGATGAGCCTGAGACAGAGATTTTAACGATCAACTCTGACGATGAAGGTATAGAGATTATGTGTGATTCAGGAGATGATGAAGAGCTTCCTCCTGAATCTGAAGCTGATGTTGCTGTTTCTACTGTTCCACCCATGATTACTACTGAGAGTTTGGCTTTGTTATTAAAGTCTGTGACTGATAAGATAGGAAATCCTCCTTCTAATCTTGCAGCGTCTAATGAAGAGCCTAGTGAGAACCCAAAGGATCCTGATTCATTGCCTTTGAAGCGGAAAAGGAGGGATCCTCGACTCGGAATGCATGTTGAACAAAACAAAGATCAATCCATGAATGCTGCTGAAGATGATGATGGCTTATATGACTTTGATTTTGAGAAAAGTGTCACTGAAACCACCACCACTACTGAAGATGTTTTTGATTTTAATGCTGATACTCAAAGAGATGTTTTAGAGACCATCACTGCTGATGTTCAAGCTACGAATGTTGTTTCTGAGTCTGTAAGTGGGTCAATACCGCTTGGTATCTCTGAATCTGCAGGTCCTTCTGGAGTCATTCATGATGTGCCTGGTAGTTCAAGTGGTAAGAGACCTGAAGAGCCGTTGAGGATGCCATTTGATGATGACTCAAGTGATGATGATGAGTTCATAAGTATGAGAGAAATGAAGAAACGACTAATTGTGATTGAGCAAGATTCAATTCATAAAGACGCCAAGCTTATCCAACTTGAAGATACTATAGTGCAAAAGAATCAACAAATTGAACAGCTTCAAGGAGATGTTAGTTTGCTGTTTAATATGGTTTATGATTTACGTGGAAAACTGGAGAAGAAGTTTGGACAAGAGTTTTCTGATCCGACTGACGTTGAAAACAGAAGAAAAGCCTTTGATAAGGATGATGCTGAGAGAAGTGTTGCTATGGAACAATACTTCAAAAGAGTTACTGATCCAGTGGCAGACAAAGAAAAGGCTGAAAGAATAAAAAAGAAAAGGGAGTTTGTAATTCTGAAGAACAAGAATCTAAATCCAGATGATGATGATGCTCAAGCAACTCATCATTTAATGGATGTTGGTGAAACTCTCTATGATAAAGTTGGAAATAGATCTGGTGTGGTTAGCTGGGGATTTGATCATGATCGCCGAAGATGGTGGATAAAGAGGAAAGTTGGACCTGTAGAGTGGTACAAAAATCCAGCTCAGTTTCAGACTTTCACAAAGGTTGATTTGATAAACTTGTCTAAGTCACCTTATGTGGATGATAAACCTGGAGGTCGTGGATATTTGTTTTTTGAGAGATTGCAGAGGGAAGTTCTTCGTAATTTTCCTTCGATGCACACTGCAGAGTCAATTGTTAAACCAGCTAAAGGCGTTAGGGATCCATATACTAATAAGCGAATGAAGATTATGCACTGGCCAGCAACTGACAAAGAAAAAACGATTCCTTTGGTGAAAAAGATTCCAAAAGGTGCTCTGAAGACCTTACATTTTTGGGCTTATGATGAGCGTCTGGGGCAGACAGTGATTGTTTGTGATGATGATGTGAGTTTTCGCTTGGTGGATCAAATTGATTTGTTGAATCTTGCTTATGAAGACTTGGAAGTATTAGCTCGTAACCAGATAAGAGCTACTGAAAAATATGAAGAAATAGCAAAGGGTTGGACTGCCGCTGTTGCTTCTGTTTTGCACATCAATCGAAAGGGTTTTGGTGGTTACAAAGATAGTGTGAGTGGTGATCGTGACAGTCGAAGTTAGAAGAACCTCCATGCATAAACCTAGGGGGAGATTGTTGGAACCTGAAGGTTTATACATAGAGGATTACATAGTTAAAGGGTTGATTTTGTATATGTTTAGTTTATGTTTGGGTCATTATGTATGGGTTGGGTCAGACTAGTGGATTTCGGTTGGGCCTAGGGTATTTTACCCATAATGTTTTGTATTTAAGTAAACCTCAACTTTAGAGTTGGGGTTGATCAGTTTGTTGAAAGCTAGAGGCCAGCCGAGATCTTTTAGAGTTCTTGTATCAGTCATCGTTAATCGTTGAATGCAAGATCAACTGGTTTGTTTTGTTTATATCGCTTCGGTTTTATCAATCTATTCCTGAATCCGCTTATGTTTGGTTTCCGCACTTACATAAGTTCTTGTTTGATATCATTATAAGATCCTCAAGGGTTTTCCATAGCCAATTTCCATATCCTAGCTACAACTGCTGCTGACCCAAGTCTGGAACAACTAGTAGCCCCATAACCCCAAATCCCAGAACAACCCATGGAGATAGAAAACCCTGAAAACCAAGTGGAGATGCATGACTTTAACCCAGAAGAAATCCCTAGGGTACCTGCACCAAACCCTCTAGACCCAAATTACGACCCCTGGTGGGATGACAATAGGGACTTTGTGCAACGTTACCCTATCCATGAAGACATAACCATAGGAGCCTACCCAGGTATGGACCCTTTAGATTCCTATTACCATGACGAATATATTAGGGAGATTTTAGAGGATCCTTACCAATTTCAGGAACTTTCACCCCCATATCAGGAACCAGCACCCCAGATTCCGAACCCAATCCTAGAACCTGCACCCCCAATGAGTGCAGAAAACCTGCAAGAACTTAGGACCTTCAGTGAGGAAATTTTAGAAAGCAGTGAGAGAATGCGACAGGTGGGAGAGCGTCTCGTATGGAAATACAATGAGCGCAATATGGATTTTTGGAATAATCCATATCCGTGATGTGATGGGGGAGATGGTAATAATAATAGCAATATAATAAAATAAAATAAAATATGTGTGTACGGATGCATATTACTATTAGTGTGATTCTATTTATGTCAGTATTGTAATTTTTAATTCAGTACTAGAATATAATAGATGCATAATAGTATGTGGAAATAGAGTACAAGTCGCAATGATCGACGTTTTTGGTTAGATTGAGTATCATATGATTAACTATATTAAATATTATCTTGTGATATTAATATGGGAAAAATGTTTAAAATTCAGATTGCCGATGAAGGAAATCAAGGAAATCTGAATAATGATAACCAGAGTAACATTAACGTGGTTAATGAGAATCCAAGCATCAATAACAATGGAAATCAAATGGATAATAGTGTTGTTCAACATATAGTGGCACAAGGAATCACAGATGCCATGCCATTTATTATTCAAACTATTCAAGAAGCGAATAATAAAAGTAAGCATAGCAGTAAGCGACCCATCGAACCTGAAAACAGCGTGAACAGTGGACCTGTACTTCAAATGCCTATTTCCAAAAGGAAAAGAACCATGCCTTATGGTTGTTCTTACAAAGAATTCTGGTCTTGTAAACCAATGGAATTCTCAGGCAACGAAGGGGCCATTGCAACTCTACGCTGGATAGAGAAGACTGAGGCAGTCTAAAGAATAAGCAAGTGTGCTGAAGAAGATAAGATATTGTTTGCTTCTAATCTGTTTAAGAATTCAACGTTAGAATGGTGGAACACTATCCTCCAATCAAGAGGAAGTGATAGAACCTACAATATGGAATGGGAAGAATTCAAGAACAAGGTAGAAAGGAAATTCTGCCCACCTAATGAGAAGGAACAGATAGCAAACAAATTCCTAAACCTTAGGATGACTGGTGTGGATAGTAAGGGATATACTAAAATATTCTTCGAATATGCTAGAATAGTGCCAACTCTTGCTTCACCAGAACCAGTGTTAATCTCCCGTTATATTTGGGGATTAATTGGAGAGATAAGACACGTAGTCAAGGCAGCTAGACCTCAAACCATAGAAGAAACTGTAGAACTAGCCAATACCTTGACAAATGAATTAATCCGTACCCGAGAAGAAGATCAAAGAAGGAACCTAACCCAGAAGCTCACACAAGAATTTTGTTCTGGAAATTCTAATCGTGGGAGAAATATAGGTTCTACCTCTGCACCTTACTGTAAGAATTGCAAAAGAAAGCATTCAGGAAGATGCTCTATATATTGTAACTTTTGCAAAATATCGGGACACAAGGAAGAAAATTGCAGGAAGAAAGCTAATAACAGGATATGTTACAACTGTGGAGAACAAGGACATATCAAGCTTAATTGCCCAAAATTAGCTCCAGATACAAACAACAAGAATACTCAAAATGCTAGAGCATTTGTTCTGACTGCAGATGAAGCTAAGATGATTCCAGATGTCATAGCTGGTACGTTTTTAGTTAATGATATTTTTGCTAAAGTATTATTTGACTCTGGTGCAAACCAAAGTTTTATTAATACGTCATTTTGCAAATTTCTAAATCAGTCATTAACTAAACTACCACTAGAATGTTTAGTAGAGACACCTAATGGAGAAACTGTTAGGATTTCTGAAATCTTGCAGGGAGCAAGAATAGAAATTTTAGATCAGAAATTTATAGCAAACCTGTATCCCATGAATCTGTCAGGATTCGATGTTGTTTTAGGAATGGATTGGTTAATAGCCAATAAAGCCAGTATTTTATGTAATCAAAAGTCAATTGAAGTAAATTCACCACAAGGTAAAACGATCACAATTAAAGGAGATAAGCCCTCTAGATCCACAAAATTCATTTATGTGATGAAAACTGCAAGTTATATAAGAAAAGGTTCTATAGTGTATATGATTTCCATAATCACTAATACTAAAGGAAAAGAACTAAAAGACATTTCAGTAGTGTCTCAGTTTTCAGATGTCTTTCCAGAAGAATTACCAGGACTACCTCCAGACAGAAAAGTTGAATTCAGAATTCACCTGCTACCAGGAACGGCACCAATTGCCAAAGCACCTTATCGTTTGGCACCCGCCGAAATGCAGGAATTGAAGAAACAATTAGATGAATTGTTAGAGAAAGGATTTATACAACCAAGTTCGTCGCCATGGGGAGCGCCGATACTATTTGTTAAAAAGAAGGACAGATCAATGCGTATGTGTATTGACTACCGTGAATTAAACAAAGTCACGATTAAAAATCGGTACCCATTACCAAGAATCAATGATCTGTTTGATCAACTGCAAGGAGCTCAATTTTTCTCTAAAATCGATTTAAGGTCAGGATATCATCAATTAAAGGTACAGGAAGAGGACATTCCTAAAACCGCTTTCAGAACAAGGTATGGCCATTATGAGTTTACTGTCATGCCATTTAGTTTAACCAATGCCCCAGCTGCATTTATGGACATGATGAACCGAATATGTAAGCCATATTTGGATAAATTCATAATCGTTTTCATAGATGATATTCTCATTTACTCTAAGAATAAAGAGGATCATGCAAAGCATTTGCACGCACTTTTAAGTTTATTAAGAAAGGAAAAGCTTTATGCTAATTTTTCTAAGTGCGAATTTTGGTTAGAACAGGTACAGTTTCTTGGACATTTAGTTAATCATGAAGGAATTCATGTAGATCCAACAAAGATTGAAGCAATTACCAAATGGAAAACCCCTGAATCACCAACCGAGGTTAGAAGTTTCTTAGGATTGGCCGGTTATTATAGAAGATTTATTAAAGATTTCTCTAGAATAGCCATTCCTTTAACTAAGTTAACCTGTAAATCTGTTAAGTTTGAATCGGGAGTAAAACAAGAAGAAGCCTTTAGAATTCTTAAGCAAAGATTAACCCATACACCCATACTAGCATTACCAGAAGGAACTGAAGACTTTGTAGTCTACTGTGATGCTTCTAAGTTAGGTTATGGATGTGTATTAATGCAACGTCAAAAAGTTATAGCTTATGCATCCAGACAACTTAAGAATCATGAAGAGAATTATTCAACCCATGATCTAGAACTAGGAGCTATAATTTTTGCTCTTAAGATTTGGAGACATTACCTTTATGGTAGTAAATTTACCATATTCACTGATCATAAGAGTTTAAGGTATATTTTCAAGCAAAAAGAGTTGAATATGAGACAAAGACGCTGGATGGAGATGCTTAGTGATTATGATTGCGATATCTAGTATCATGAAGGAAGAGCAAATGTAGTAGCAGATGCTTTAAGTCGAAAGTATCATGAAAGGATAAAAAGGGTACGCTCTCTTAAATTAAATTTGCAAGTAGATTTAAATAATCAGATAAGAGAAACACAAGAATCAGTAATCAAGGAAGATACTGAAAAATTAAAAGGTATGCTAAAAGAATTGGAACAAGGAATAGATGGGATTTGGAGATTCCATAAAAAGAGAATGTGGATACCTAAATTAGGAAACCTGCGTAATCATATATTAGAAGAAGCCCATAAGTCTAAATATACGATGCATCCAGGAAGTGATAAAATGTACCAGGATTTAAGGAAAAATTTCTGGTGGATAGGAATGAAAAAAGACATAGCAGCCTACGTTTCTAAATGTTTAACTTGTTCACAAGTTAAAGCTAAACACCAGAAACCCTCAGGTTTGTTACAGCAATTAGAAATGCCAGTGTGGAAATGGGAATTGATAACAATGGATTTTGTTACTAAATTACCCAAAACAAAGAAAGGAAATGATACAATCTGGGTGATTGTAGATAGGCTAACTAAGTCAGCTCATTTCCTACCAATGAAGGAAACTTTTAGTATGGAACAATTAGCTAAATTGTATGTAAATGAAATTGTTTCTTTACATGGAATACCTATATCAATTGTTTCTGATAGAGATAGCCTATTTACCTCTCATTTTTGGTCAAGTTTCCAAAAGGCAATGGGAACCAAGTTAAAATTGAGCACCGCTTATCATCCTCAAACGGACGGACAAAGTGAAAGGACAATTCAGACAATGGAGGACATGCTTAGAGCTTGTGTGATTGATTTTGGAGGTAATTGGGATGAACACTTACCTTTAATAGAATTTTCTTACAATAATAGTTATCACACAAGTATCAATGCTGCACCATTCGAAGCACTTTATGGACGAAAGTGTCGAACCCCAGTCTGTTGGGCAGAAATTGGGGAAAAGCAACTATCTGGACCTGAGATAGTGCAAGAAACAACTGATAATATTATTCAAATCAAGGAACGACTAAAAGCAGCACGTGATCGACATAAGAGCTATGTCGATAATCGACGCAAACCCTTGGAGTTTCAAGTAGGAGAAAAAGTATTATTGAAGGTCTCTCCTTGGAAAGGAATAGTAAGATTCATCAAACGAGGAAAGCTAAGTCCTAGGTATATTGGACCTTTTGAGATTATTAAAAGAATAGGACTTGTAGCCTATCAGCTACAACTGCCAGAGGAAATGGCAGGAATACATGATGTGTTTCATGTATCTAATCTCAAGAAGTGTTTAGCTGATGAATCACTGAAAGTGCCTCTTAAGGATATAGAGATAAATGAACAACTCAAGTTTGTAGAAAGGCCTCTACAAATTGAAGACAGGAAAGTCAAGAATCTTAAGCATAGGAGATTAGTTTTGGTCAAAGTGAAGTGGGACTCCAAAAGAGGACCTGAGTACACATGGGAGGTTGAATCAGAGATGCAAAAGAAATATCCGCATTTATTCCAGTAGATCTCGGGGACGAGCTCTAAAACAAGGTAGGGAGAATGTAACAACCCTCGGTAAAACCAACACCCTCATAATATTTCCGACACTCTATTATATCCCATTATGTCTTTAAATACGCCCCGTATGTGAAAACCCAGCCCGAAATAGGTTATAACATATAAAATAAATTAAAAACAATAAATATTAAGCTGAGGCGGGCCACGTAGGACCCCACCTCAAACTTACGCGGGCGGTATCAAGGCTCAAACTGATTTCGTTGGTTTTCTTTAGTTTAGGCGGGCAGCGTAAGCCTTAGCTTACACTTACGCGGGCCGCGTGAGATCAAATTAGTGGCAACACCCCAGGCCGACACGTGTCATCATCGTGTCGAGCCTAGTAGATGATCCAGATAAGCTACGCGTTGACCGGATGTTGATGCGGGCCGTGTAAGGCTTTGCCTTATCTTACGCGGGCTGCGAGAGGACCAGTTTTAACAACTATATAAGGAGGCCTCGGGATTTCATTTCAGTCGCTCACATCTTTTCTTTCTAAACGAATTCTGAAGTATTAGGCATAATATTTGGGTATTATATCCCCTTAATTAGCGAAGTTCTGCTCCGTTGTAAGTATTATAACCCCAGTTTTATAATAGTTACGCTGCCCGATTGATTTAGGGTTCCGTAACAACTGTCGTGGTTCTGCCCGACGTAGTTGTTGGAATGCCGTCTCGGGGAGGGTATCAGTAATATTTTCAAAGGGTTATGGTACTAACCAATGTACATTTGTATAAATTATAGATTATATCCAGGAAACCCTTACGCGAAGTCTAAGATAGCAAAGTGAGTTTATCCTCTTTTTGTTAACCTTTTTGGAATGTTTTACAAAACCTTAAATATTTTACAATGTGATTAAGCGGTGATTGAGTCTTTGTAGTTCTTCAATTACTGCCGGTATTATGGGGTTTTGTATACAAAATTTATACTACTGCGAGTAGTAGTAGTAAGTCGGTATGACAGTACATTACCATTGGACAACGAGTTAGCCAATGGGTAATTTGACCATAGCCACAGATCCGGTCGAGTGGCAAATACTGAATGAGTAATTGTGTAGAAATAAACAATGTGATCGCTCTCAATACTGTTTTAATTGATAAAATGTTTCTTGATTAAATTGGGATTCACTCACCAGTATTTCCGACTGAAAAATGTTTTTAAAACGCGTTTCAGATAACCCAATGTGACAGCCAATTAGTAAAAAGCCAGCTGGGAAGCACTGAAGGCTTAGTAAAATGTGGTATAAAAGTTACCTAAAAGACGATGTTTTAAATTCAATAAGATAGGGTTTATCCCTATAAATGTATTGTAATAAGAAATTTGGGTTTTGCCCATGTAATTATTAATATGAAATATGGTGGTTTTACTCTGATAAACATTTCCTAACTACGGTCCTGATGTAATTTCCGCTGCAACATTAAATAACTGATACCACCGAAAATCTGAGTTCGCGTCCGCCCGTTCCCAGGACAGATAAGGGATCGGGGGTTGCGACAGGTTTAGGTTTGGGGGGGGGGGGGTGTTTAGGTTTTTTTTCGGGTTTATGTTTAGTGTTTAGTTTTAGGTTTTCGGGAGAGGGGGTGGGGGGTTTAGGTTTTTGGGGGGTGGGGAGGTTTAGGTTTTTGGTGGGAGGATGAATTTAGGTTTTAGGGGGGGTTAGGTTTTTGGGGGTGGGTTAAGTGGTTTAGGCTTTTCGTATTATTGCACATGTGCAGTACAGTTTTTTTTGAAATTTTTATATATATTAAAACTAGCGAAAATTAATAAAAATTGTAACAATTATATATATATATATATATATATATATATATATATATATATATATATATATAGTGTGGTTCGGCTACAAAGTACATTTTTCCTACAAAGTGGGGATTACTTAAACACCATATTTGTGGGTTTTGTGTTGTGTTTTAGATGATAAGGCTTTGATTATCGAATGAATAATATTAGTGTGTTTTATGTTGATTATCATGTTGTGTTTTATATTCATAGTTCTACGATAGTGTGTTTGAAGTTTTTATGGACTGTTAAGGTTTGGATATTGTGTTTTAGTGATATTCACTCTGTTATTTGTGGATTTTGAGTGTGTTTTATGGCAGAAATTGTGGTGTTTTATGACTTTGTAGGGAAAATGGACTTTGTAGCCAAACCCCACACTATATATAGAAAGTGTAACGTACAATAGGCTTATCGTACGCTGGTATATATATATATATATATGGTAGGGTTCTAGAGTGAACACTAGGTTGAGAGTGAACTACGTGAACTAATCTGGGCCATTAGATTACATAATCTAGAGATTTTTAAACAATGGCAAGATTGTAATTATAATGTTATAACTTCCCTTTAAAATAAATGACATATGGATATTTTTCGTCATTTGTAAAATGCATTTATTAATCATTATAATCAAAATCCCTAAAATCTCGCTAGTTTCCTTTAATACAAGATACACAGATGCTAGTTTATACGCATATGTATAGTCCTGTTAGTATCAGTTTATACAAGATACACAAATGTTCGTTTATACATATGTGTACAGTCTCGCTAACTATCAGTTTATACAAGATACACAACTGTTAGTATATACACATGTGTACAGTCTCGTTAACTATCAGTTTATAGAAGATACACGGCTGTTAGTTTATAAACATGTGTACTGACTTTTATACAACAGTGTATTATATTCAAAAATGGTTACATATGTGTATATTAACAACATTGCATATTATGCATGCACACGAGTAGATTCATATAAAAATTATGAAATTAATGAAAACGAAACAAGTCACATGTATGTAAATTCGTAATATGCATATGTGTATATATGTAACATCTGCTATTTTTGCATTTACGTTTATTTCCCATCGTACTTGTATCTGATTATCCTTCTGTATAACATTTTAGCATTTTTATTTTACTTACTAAGAAGTTATTTTTTTAAAGCAAATATATATATATATATATTAACAACATTGCATATTATGCATGCACACGAGTAGATTCATATAAAAATTATGAAAATAATGAAAACGAAACAAGTCACATGTATGTAAATTCGTAATAAGCATATGTGTATATATGTAACATCCGATATTTTTGCATTTACGTTTATTTCCCATCGTACTTGTATCTGATTATCCTTCTGTATAACATTTTAGCATTCTTATTTTATTTACTAAGAAGTTATTTTTTTAAGCAAATATATATATATATATAAATATATATATATATATGGAGAAGATCATGCGAGAACCACCTCTTATTGCGAGAACCGCGAGAACCAATGCGAACACAACCAAAAATGGCTAAAAATAGCTAAAAATCAAACAAAAAAAAAATTGAATATTTTTTATATAAAAATCGCTACTTTTCGAAGCCAAAAAAAAATTAAAATTGTTTTTTTTTTGCCACTAAAAGTAGCGATTTGAGCATAAAAAATATTAAAAAAAATTAGATTTTTTTTTTTGATTTTTTTAGATTTTTTTTAGATTTTTTTAGGTTTTTTGGGGGTTTAGTTTTTAGCATTTTACCTTGGGGGGGTTTAGGTTTTTTGGGGGGGTTAGGTTTTTTTAGGTTTTTTGAGGGTTTTAGTTTTTAAGATTTAGCTTGGGGGGGTTAGGTTTTTTTTTTGGGGGGGGGGGTTAGGTTTTTTTAGCTATTTTATGTTGTGTTCACATTGGTTCTCGCGGTTCTCGCAATAAGGGTGGTTCTCGCATGAACTCCTCCATATATATATATATATATATAGGGGAAGGTTCATTTGAGAAGAAAATTTAATTGAGAATAAAAAGAACAAAGGATAATTTTGTAAAACATTAAATAGTTTTTTCACTTATCTCATTTATTATCATTTTTGACTAATTAATTAGTCATAAATACTATTATCCTCCACACTAACTTTTTTTGCCTACACACATCAAAAGTTATCCTACATATTTCGAAATTCACCCTACACATTGAAATTTATGCTACCAAACTCGTAATTTATCCTACTCAACTCGTAATTTATCCTACACTTTAAATTTTTTATTTTATTTTTTTGGAAAAATATATATTTTGAAGATAAGTTACAAATTATTTAATGTAGTTAGTAGCTATTAAAGAGGAAGACTACCAATTAATGACCTATGTAGATTTACCAATGTACCCTTATACTAACATTAAATACTTATATTAAATGAAGTAAAATAAACCATTCTTATTGGTTGAAATTTCTTCTTTTTTCTTCTTACAAAAATTTTCTTCTCATTTGAACTCTCCACTATATATATATATATTAACAACATTGCATATTATGCATGCACACGAGTAGATTCATATAAAAATTATGAAATTAATGAAAATGAAACAAGTCACATGTATGTAAATTCGTAATATGCATATGTGTATATATGTAACATCCGATATTTTTGCATTTACGTTTATTTCCCATCGTACTTGTATCTGATTATCCTTCTGTATAACATTTTAGCATTCTTATTTTATTTACTAAGAAGTTATTTTTTTTAAAGCATATATATATATATATATATATATATATATATATATATCATCTCCAATAATGTTACAAAAAAAATTTGAATTTCATGATCTATCTATAAGTGAGTTAGTGGAATTGGTTCTTTGGCAATTATTTATTTTTATATCATTTTATATGAATAGGAAAAATAAACAAATTACTATTACTATTTAACTTACACTTTATTTTGATAACTCACTATTTAATTAGTTGATTCTCATAAATGAATATGGAAATGATAACTTAATATTTAATAGTTGATTTTCATAAATGTGAGAGAGAGAGAGAGATGAGAAAATTAAGTGATTTTAATTTAAAATATTTGGTTAATGTCAATCTTACCCTTTTAATCTAAAAAATGATCAAGGGCCAAGATTAGTTCACTCAGTTCACTCTCAAAAGTTGTTCACTTTTGAACCTAATCCTATATATATATATATATATATATGAAAATCACAACGGTATATCTGATACCCGCGGGTATGCCCGATACCTGACGGGTAAACACCCGCCTAATACCCAACGAGTAATGGGCCGGATATGGGACAAGATTTTACAATCGGGGTGGGTATGGAATTAGTCATACCCGACCCATTCCCATCCCTACTTTCTACGACCGTCTTTATGTATAAAGACTAGACAACCTCAAATTTTTTATTATATATTTTTGTTTATACATATATGTTATACCCAAATCTTTACTGTTAAAGGGTTTAAAATGAGAGTATGAATTGATTTTTATTTAAGTTACAGTGATGATGTGAAACTATTTTTTTAATGACTAGAGTTTATCAAATTTGAGAGAACGTTTATAAGTTTTAACCTGGTGATGAGGGTGGTGGTGGTGGGTGATGGTGATGATGGAGGCGGTTGGTGGTGACGATAGAGGTGGTTGATAATAATAATGAAACCACATGGGCACGTATTGCAAAATAAAAAAAGGTTTGGATGCGAGATTACCGTTTTACCCCTAGGCTAGACGATCAAACGAACGTTTGACAAAAGTCTGGGGGCATTTGGCAATGAAATACCGACGTTAGGGTCTCATCGGACAAAAAATAAAATACAGGGAGACGACAATCTGGATGAAATCTCATGAAAACAAATTGCAATTATCTTAATACATTTGTAGTCTAAAAAGAAAGCATGCTTTATAAAAAATACATGTGTAGTATAGAAAGAATGCATTTTTAATATCATATATATTCTAAAACTTATAAATTTATTTGTTTGTAATTAAAAACCATAAATAATAATATTATTATTATTATTATTATTAACAATAATAATAATAATAATAACAACAATAATAAAAATCATCCTCATCGTCGTCATCATAATAATAATAGTAATAGTAATAATAGTAATAATAATAAGGGTTGAGTTATTCTACAAAGGAGTTTAAAAATAAAAAGTGTAAGAAGCCACTATAGAGTGACAAGTGTCCCAAAAGAAATCAAGTAGAAAGGGTAATTTTCTCAAAGAGAATAAAATGATTACGCACATGCAAGTCACATGCTATTTCCCACTATTTTTCAAACGTCCATAACTTTTTATACCTCATTTGTTTTAAAAAAAATTATACCATAAATTCGAGCGTTTTTTTTTATCTTTAATATGAGTACCATATTGTTATATTTAGAAAAAAAAATCAAAAACCTAGTTGCGTATTACACAATGGACATAACGTAATACACAATGAGAAAACCCAGTTGCGTATTACACAATGAACATAACATAAAACACAATGAGTATCAAATTAAAAACACAATGTAAAGTAGACTAAAAACACAATGTAAAGTACACAAAAAATGTCACAGCCTGACTTTTACGGAAGTGTGATTTGGTGTGACTTGCTTAATATCATTGCATTCAACCATAACAAACGACTATATGATACATCCAAGGTGTTCATCCATAGATAGTTTCAAAATGTTACAAGCAACATTGTTTTAAAATCCCAAAACACAGACTTCAAGTTCAAAATACAATACCAGCCAGTTTTAGATCCATAAGGACTTCACAAAAGACACAAACAAACTAGGTTTCGGGCCATGTATCTTATCCAAGATAAAATACATAACCCAAACCCACCCTTCGACTTCGGATGACACCTTTTATTAGAGACATAACTTGTAAACTTCAACGCCCGCCAGATCCATACTTAATTTCCTGAAATACATGTAGTTTGAAAACATCAACAAAAGTTGAGCGAGTTCATGTGTTTAGTATGTGTGCACGAATAAACCTTGGAAACATTTGTAAGTATGTTTGTATGTACTTGAAAACCGGTATGAAAGCAACAAGGAAACAGATCAATTAATGTGTAGCTAATACATTAATATTTGTGACGTGATGCAGGAAGACTCAAACCTAGCAGACTTTGTCTCCGGAAATAAGACATAGTCACCACATGGTCCACTCGGCGGACGCATGGGTGGTATCTATCACTCATGTCCCTCAGTCCTACAAAGAGGATTAAGGGTCTTAAGCATCATACCCACCACTCACATGATCTAGCAGTACCATTCCTTAGCTAACCATACCACGTATAAACGTTTGTAAACAGTTTGTAACATGTATTTCATCCCCGAAGTTATAAAACTGAAAACGGTTAAAAGAAAAGGGGGATATGAACTCACAGGTTTGCGTTCTTCGAATCCGCCTGTAACTCAAAGTTTCCTCTGGTGTACACGACTACCTACAACGTATTATGGTCTATTAGACGAGCGGGTCGTGCCTTGACTTAGTATTAATTAGTGTATTTGAGTTACGTTTCAAAGTGTCTTCATTATTATTCCAAGTTATATAATTATTTGTTAAAATAATAAATATTTTAACTTAAATTATATTTATTAAATTTTTGGAATAATTGTTAAAACAATATAGTTTGACTTGATACTTCTCAAGTATTTATACATGTATTTCCTTCCCAAGGATGGGTGTATTTGTATTCGTATTCTTATGCTTGTATATTTTTGCCATGTATTGGTGTCGTATTCCGGAGTGTATTTATACGTACGAGAATACGTATCCTTATTGTGTTTATTAAGTATTCTTACACTTAGCTTTTCCGGAATATTATTTTTAATAAGAATACATTAATATATGTTTCCAAAATATATATTATTTAAGAATATTACTTGGAAAAATTACTTACAATTTTCCTTTGGCAAAAGTATTTGTATTTTTATGTAAACTTCAAAAATAATATATTTTCAAGTCTAACTTGGAAAATGTATATACAAACTTATTTTTCTCCCAAATATAATATATTTGATGTTTGTTTGGGAAAATATATATTTCTTCCAAAAATAATATATCTTCTAATATTTCCAAGAAAATACATATTTTTATTCACCCAAAAATAATATGTTTTCTTCTTGTCAAAAGTATGATATAACTTTGTTATAATTGTGAAAATCATATTTTTGTTCTTTTGGTGTCCAAAATATTATTTACCAAAATATACACATGAATAATATTTCCGGAATATTTTGTAAGTTATATTCCTTTGTTCGGGTTGTCCAATATTTTGGGTATAATTTATATGTTTATTCTCTTGGAATTTTGGATTGTAATTTCTTGGTATTTTGATGAGTTACATTATTTCATGTCCTAAAATAATATACCTAATACACAAAATATACAAATAATCACACACATGGTGTCATCTAAATATATATTTTCCTAAATACATATTTAGTCACTTTTATTTATAAAAACCAACCTCCAATATTTATAATTTTTGTAACAAAAATTATGGCAAACTTTATGTAAAAATCCATGGTTTAAAATACACTTGTAAATATTTGTTTAAAAATATTTTTCTAAGTGTTTACTTTTTAGAAAATTTTTGCCATAGTTTCCCCTAAAAATGGAGGTTTCCATACCTTGAAGGTATATCATTTTCTTTTGTAAATCAACACAATCAAACCACAATCAACAATAAACAATCTACACTTACCAATTTTGCCAAAAACAAGCATAATCTACCACTTCATGAACTTGAAAATTTATAAAAATCTGTAGTAACTTACTAGTGTATTTAGTAAGTCTTGTTACCCTTTAAAGTGTGGTTGATTCTTTAAAAACATCATTTTTAAAGAATCTAGATCTTTACAACTTATAACCATATTTTCTAAAAATGTTTCTTCTTGGATTTTTCTTGTTACATAAGTGTTTCTACACCTTATTAACCACCAAAAATAAGATTTATTTGTTTAAGAACCAAGATTAAGTAAAACTTGTATTTTTAACTTGGTTTCTTGAAAAATCATTCTTGAAATCTTAGATTTACAAGACTTTAAACTTACTTTGTTCATCACTTAATAAGAAAGCAACTTATTCATTCAAGTTCATGACTTTTGTGAGGATGATCCATTAATCCTTAACACTTTCATCCTCTCATCTTGCTAGATTATGTTTTTAATCATGATCTAGCAAGATCATATGATGATCTACATCATTTACACAAGTAAACAACAATCAACAAGTGAATCAACTCATAAACAACATAGTTTCTTTATGATTTTAAGCTTTTGTTCAAGTTTCATCTTCTTATTTCTTAGTGTTCTTCATGATAATCAACATGTCTCATCTTTTAACCACTTAAACAAGATGTAAAATGGAAAGATTAGTGTTCTTACTACTAGCTCAAGGCTAGGGATGATCAAGAGAAGAAATGAAGTGGATACAAGCACTAGAGAGAGGTCCTTCAACTTTCAAGAGCACCAAGCTTCCTTATATGCCTTCTTACACCTTTGTTTATGTATGGAATGAATGAAATTTGAAAGATGAAGATGGATGTGGGTGTGTTGTTCTTGGCCGTAGGTATAGAGGAAAGGAGGAGAAGAGTTGTGTTGTTATGTTGGAATGAGAATGGTGAATGAAAGTTCTAATGGTTTCATTTATAACCCATCTCACATGTATATCTATTGGATTTTATGTTATAAAAGTGGAGACACAATCTTATTTAATAACAAAATAAAATCTTGAGTGGGCCATGCTTGTCTAGCCGTGAATAGGTGGGGGGGGGGGGTAGTAGACTAGGTTTAAACCATTAAGTTAGTTTATGGTTGAAATGTAAGTATATAGTTAGATGTTTAGTTACTAGATATTTATATGATGTGTTATGATGTTCGGGGACCATAACTAGCTTGGTAATGTTAAAACAGTGCTTCTAGTGAAAATTTGGTGTTTCGGGTAATGTCCGGTTGTTCGGTTGGTTACCGGTTCGTTAAGGTACTAAACTATGCAGTTTAGTGTGCTTTATGTTACCTTTTGTGACAGTTTTGATTCCCAACACTTAGAAAAACATTCAGGACCATTTAACCATATTTCTGCATGATATTAGATTATTTAAATGCTGATTTTGCTGATTTTCTGCAGCATTCTGCAGTTTATGTGAGTTTGAGGCACTTTCCGGCACGTAAACTATCTCTAGGAGGGCAGTTTTATGATCCTTGCTTTCCTACACACTATACTAGTGTCATATATTTGGTTTCTGGCTCATTCTGTGTCTCAACACAATGTCTGTCTATCTACTGAACTCCGTCAGCATTTTTCTGATTTGTCTGATAATTGTGCTAGCCGTGTTTCGTGCATCATTTGAATCAATAAAGTTTGCATACAATAATGGTGTGTCATTTGCAGTATATGATGCACATGTATGTATATGGCAACAATCAGGAAGCAATTCAAATAATTAATTGTAATTCAACGCAGTCATTAAGCACTAATTACTGTTTAGTAATTGTACGGATGCATGCAAATTTGACAGTTGTCACAAAAAACACAATCAATGACAACAGATAAAAGACACAATGGACATAACGTAAAACACAATGAGTATCAAACTAAAAACACAATGGAAAGAAAACTATAAACACAAGTAGTGATGACATGTAAAAGAAACAACTAGTGAGAGTAGATAAAAGACACAATGGACAACATACTAAAACACAATGGACAATAGATTAATACACAATGAACAACAGATTAAAACATAATGGATAGCAGAATAAACACAATGACCAGAATCTATAACACAATGTATAGAGTATCCAAATATAACATCATTTTCATTGTGTTATACATTGTGTTATAGGTTCTGATAAAAATGCAATGAATAGAACCCAAATTAACATTGTGTTACAAGTTTTGATAATAACACAATGTATAGAAACCTTAGTGAAAAAATGTGTGGACCAAAACCCAGTTGAAAGACACAATTGTTATAACCTTTAACACAATACAAAGAAAACCCAGTAAAAGTGAAATTTTTTATTTTACTTTTATATAGTAATATCATACTCATATTAACTATAAAAACACTTGTTATTATGGTGAAATTTTTTTAAAACCTAAATGTGATATGAAAAAGTTATGGACGTTTTAAATTTGATGGGAAATTAGCATGTGCTTTGCGTGTGGAGAGAGAAAATCAATATATGTAGATTCCTTTTATGCACTTCTATTATTTTTTCTAAAACTAATATCAACCCTCCAAATCTAATATTAATGAACTAGAATCCTTTTTACCCTTCTTATTTATATTGTCATCTGTATTTGATCTTAATCCATATAGGGTTGTAAAAGAACCGAACGAACACGAACAAGGCCATGTTCGTGTTCGTTCGTTAAGGAACAAGCTTGTTCATGAACTGTTCACGAACGCTTACCGAACGAGATTTCTTGTTCGTGTTCGTTCATTAATGTCACACCCCGACCACGTAAAACAACAAAACGTGGCGGAAACATCGGGGAGTGTTGTAACAGAATCATTGTTTCATAACACATGGAAATTTAAATATTGTTTTATTAAGTACACGAGTTACAATGTCTTGACAATCAAAGAAACATAACATAAATAACTAGTCTTGCATCTTTTATTGTCACTAAGGCCCATGTCCGCCTAAGTGTATCTTGATCAATCCTATGCTTCATTTCCTGAAACACATGTGAAAATAGGTACGTCAGCATAAAAATGCCGGGGAGTACATAGGTTTTGTGAAAATAAGATTCATGACTTCTGTTTAAGAAAATGTTTAGTCATGAACCTTGTAATTTGCTTTGTCTTTGTAAATCATTTGAAAAACAATAAGTTCAGATGATACGTATAAATAAGAGAATAATGCATGGTTAAATGAATAACCATGTAAAATGAGTTTGTATAAGTTAAGTTGTTTGTAAAACAATGTATTGTGAAAAGTATGTTATTTGTATAAAATGTTATATGTCTAATTTGAAATGATTTCAAATAACGCAACGATATGTAATACCATACAATCATTTATATATAGGAAGTACCAGCGGCGTATCCACCATGCTTGTATCGTATTACACACGCCTTGTTAATTAAATCACTTACTCAAACCAAACCAACAATGTAAGATGTCTATGTTTAAACCAACTTCCAAATGTATTGAAATAATATGTTAAAATGTTTATGTCAATATGTAAATCATGTAATGTATAACCAATGTCAAAAGTGTTTATGTGTCAAATGTAAACCATGTAATGTGTAAATCATGTAATATGTAACCAAAATAATATGTATGGCTAGTGAAATGTATCAACTAAACCATATGCACAAGAACATAGTATCGAAGTAAAACTTGGTTTAAATCAAAGTTATGTTCTGTGAAAATGCATGCTATACTGATATAAACATTTATGCGGTATTGTGAAAATTCATACATCCAAGCCTTGCGACAGTCGGATAACTATGTAATAATGAGTTATCAAAAGAATATGTATTCGGATTCGGTCATTCCTTACGTCCAAACAAACCCGAGATTTCAGGAATGAGATTTGTCAAGTCCTATGGTACCACTACCTACTACCGAGCGGCATGATCGGTGTTAATGAATGTACATTGTCTCATTTAAACAAACCAAATGTCATAACAAAATGTAAGCATGTGGTGAAAACAAATGTACTAAGTATGCAAATAAATGAACATACATAGCATGTGATGTGATGTGAAACGATGTACTAAGTATGAACTAAATGGACATACATAGCATAAAATGTAATGTAAAACGATGTACTAATAGTGTACTAATGAATATAGCAAGCATATGATATGAAAACATGGAAAAGCATGAAAGTAACAGGTAGGCACAT
>JARYGA010034419.1:0-34229 GCA_030545235.1 Helianthus tuberosus | reverse complement strand
ATAGAAGAAGAAGCGAGAGTATATAATGGGAAAATGGGAGGGAAATTTATATTGGGATTGTTGATAGGCACAGTAGATATGTAATCATCTCTTGATAAGCACATTACAACTAATTAGATTAGGAGAAACCCAATAAGTAAATGTTAATTTACTATATTACCCTTGAATAATGTACACATGATGAAATGATGTGGCATCCTCTCATTTGTCCAAAATGGTTCTTACGGTTCTCGCAACTCGGCATGGTTTTCTCTTGAACCTGATCATATATATATATATAGGGATTGGGTAAAATGAGAACTATATCGAGTTGTGAGAATCGTAAAAACTCTTGTGAGCCCTTGATCAAGATGGATTAGATGGCTAGGATTTATTTGACTTTTAATATATGGGGAATTGTGTTTTTAATATAAAAAGTTATAAAGTACAATGGACATTTTAGACATTTTACACTTTTGCAAAAAACAAAAACATAAAATCAAAAAATTCTGATAATCTTATTTTATGCAAATTTCACCTAAAATTAACATCATCAAAATTTTCATTTTCACAAAGCTGTAATATTTACATGCCCATAAAATTTTTTTATACAAAATTACATTTGAAAAAAAAAATAGAATCACAAAACCAATTGTAAACGACATATAAAAAATATAAAAAAACCCAACAGGTCTTGCGTCCCCTTAATCTTCGTCGTCTTCAATCCTTAAATCTTTATTCCTTTTTGACATGAGTCTAAAATATCTCAAAAACTTTTTTTTCCATAAACGACGATCTGTAAAAATAACAAATAAACATTTCCGTACAATGAGATAATTTATATTTACATCAAATTTACGTGTGGGTTTACATTCAACATGTTAAAAAAGAAATTTGACACCCGCCATAAAAAAAATTTGGCATGCGACGCCATATGTCAAAGAACATCTTACGTCTGAGTTTACATTCGACATTTAAAAAAAACATTTTACAGTTAACACCGTGTGTAATTTTTTTTTTTTTGACATTCGACACCGTCCTAAAAAAAAATTGATATTCAACACCCGTGCGTAAAAACAAATTTACGTGAGTTTACATTCGACATTCCCAAACAAAAAGGTGCGCATTCGACACTCATACGTAAAAAAAAATTTATGTGGAAGTTTACATTCGACGTAAAAAAGCATTTTTACACTCGACACCGTGCGTTAAAAAAATCATTTATGTGACACGTTCGACACCCCATAGTCAACAAGCAAAATGATAAATATATAATATTCTGAAATTTTAATTTGCACTCATGATCGGCTCGGTTAAAAGCTAGTTCAAGCCGAGCTCGAGCTTTCGGTTTTATTTGCGAGCCTAACTTTCGGTTATTCTTTGTTTTGATCGTAATTTCGATCATAATTTTAATGTGAAAAAACATTCGACAACATGCGTTAAAAACATTCGACAACATGCGTTAAAAACATTCGACAACTTGCGTAAAATAATGTTTGACAACGTACGTAAAAAAAACATTTTTACGCAATACACCATTATGTAAAAAATAAACAAAAAAACGTTTACTTTCGACAAAGAAAACGCCTGTAAAAAAACATTCGACAGCGTGCGTAGAAAAACTTTTGACAACGTGCATAAAAAAAGTTTTAACAACGTGCGTAAAAAAAGTTTGAAAACGTGTAAATATTTACACGAAATGAGTATGAGAACACGACTATATAAAAAATAAATAAATAAGTGTTTTGACAACCTGCGTAAAAAAACGTTTCCTTTCGACAAAGTGCATCAAAAATATTTTTTACAAACGTACAAACATTTTTACAAACGTGTGAAACGTTTTTTTACATTCTCTAAAAACATCACACGTAAATCTATTTTACAAACGACGTAAATGTTTTTTTACGCACGGTGTCGAGTGTAAATGTTTTATTTTTTTAAATGTCGAATGTAAACATATACATAAATTGTTTCATAACGTATAATAACGAATGTAAACGCTGGCTTAATGTCGAATGTAAATTGTTTCTTTCTTTTTTTTTTGCATACGTTGACGGAAACACTTGTTTTTTTTTTTTTTGTAAATGTCGAATGTAAACTCATACGTAAATGATTTTTTAACCGAGGCGTAAAAAAATTTACAACCGGGAACAAGGGCGTAAAATAATTTAAAACTGAGGCGGAAATAAAATTTACAAACGACCTAAAAAATTTTAAAACGAGCAACCACCTGGGAATCTTTGTAACATTTATTTGAGTAAATTATGATTTTGGCCCCTGTGGCTATATCACTTTTACCCTTTTAGCTCAAAAAAGAATTTTTTAACATATGAGCCCCTAACGTCTTTTTTTCTAACCCTTTTGGCCTCCAACGTCTTTTTTTCTAACCATTTTGATATGGTGTGAATAGAGGTAAGTGTGGTTTATAGAAAAAAGTTAGTTGGGAGAGAGCATAAGAAAAAAAAAAGAGTGTGTGAGATTTACCTTATGTTTGAACTTGAGGATATATATATATATATGGAGCCGCTAAAATAGAAACAACATCCAGTTGTAAGAACTGCGAGAACCACTCTCAGCCAATCACATTGTGCCAACATAAAGGGTATATTGGTCATTTACCCCATATGTCAAGTCACCACACTCTCTCTCTCCATTTAATGCATTTCTCTCTCCTAATCCTCTCTCTATATTTAATGCTTCTGTCTTCTTTTTTATTTACTTTCATATGTCTCTCATAATTTGAAAATGCAAGTTCCATCTTCTTCATTCCACCCAATACCCACCACCGTTCACCTCTTGCAACCCACCCCCTCCTCCGTCAACCACACTTCTGGCACCACCAAACACCGTTCACCACCACCCTACTGTCACACGGAGGAGGATTTGTTGGTGTGTGGCAGCGATGGTAAGAGGCGGAGAGCCTAGGGTTCCGTCAAGAACACTGACGGTGGCGGCCCTGCTTCTCTGGTGACCGAACAACTCAAGAAAAAGAGAGAAAAAGAGAGACCGGAGAAGGAAAAGGAGGCGAGCGACGGTAGGGTGTATACCCACCACCATCGACCTCCGATTATCTCATCGGAGAACACCCTTTACCTCCGAACGGTGACCATCATCACCACCGTTGACCATTTTATTCTTCATCTCCGATTACCACCCCCCATCGAGCACCTCCTTTCTCTCTTAACTTATATACCACCGGCCGAGAACCCTTATCGACCACCGATGGAACTCTAATTAACAAACAAAGTTTTACAATTCCTCTATTTCTCAGTATCAAGTGAGTACAGGTATGAAGATTACATACTGTTTTTATAGAGATGATTATTTTTTATGTGATTGGAAATTTTGAAGATGGGTTATTTGATTTGGTGAAGAATCTCAGAAGAAGAAGAACAACAGTCATCATCTAGAAAGAGAGGATGAGGAGGAAACAGAGGAGAGAGAAGAAGTGCAATTTTGAAGATGGTTATTTGATTTGGTTCGATTAAAGAGTATTTTAATTGAGATTGGGTTACAAAATTACTAATTTATTAATTTTTTTTTCAGATTGGGTTGCAAAATTACTAATTTATTTATTTATTATTATTTTGAATTGGGTGTGATTTATATTGAATTTTGAAGTTGGATTTTGGATTGCAGAGACGGTGTATCATTCAAGTGGGATGTTGAGTAACTTGAATTCAAGCTGGACATTGAAGCCGCCATTGGCGGTGATGATAAAAAAAAACGGACGATGGCGCGGCAAGGACGGCGGAGGGTAGGTTTTTTAAACCTGCAACCCCTCTTTTTGCAGCCTTTTGATTATCCGTTAATCTAAGCCAAACCCCGTTTTATTTTCGAGATACACTTTGTTTTGATGTTTTTGTATTTCCCCCTCTAGTCGATGATGATAACGATATATCTGAGACATCTCCCCGAGTATGCGATTTCTGGGTGCGTTCGTTTTTGCGTAAAAAAGTTTTTGTTAAAAAAAAAAAAGTTAAACCGTAAACTTTTTAACGTAAAATGTAAACTGTTTAACGTAAAAACGTAAAACATAAAACGTAAAAAGTTTTACGTAAAACGTAAAAAGTTTTACGTAAAACGTAAAAACTGTTAAAATGTTTTTGTAAAAATGTTTTTGCAAAAAAATGTTTTTGTAAAAAAAAAACTGTTAAACCGTAAACTTTTTAACGTAAAACGTAAAAACGTAAACTTTTTAAACGTAAAACGAAAAACGTACAACGTAAAAAGTTTGCGTTTTCTGGGTGCGTTCGTGTTGCGTAAAAATGTTTTTTGTAAAAAAAACTGTTAAACCGTAAACTTTTTAACGTAAAACGTAAAAAGTTTAACGTAAAACGTAAAAACGTAAACTTTTTAAAAGTAAAACGAAAAAACGTAAAAAGTTTTACGTAAAACGTAAAAGGTTTTAACGTAAATCGTAAAACGTAAAAACGACGCGTTAAAAATGTAAAAAACGTAAAACGTAAAAAAAACGGCGCGTTAAAACGAAAAAACGTAAAAACGTAGAACGTTAAAAAACGGCGCGGTAAAACATAAAAAATTTAACGTAAAACGTAAAAAAACGGCGCGTTAAAACGTAAAAAATTTAACGTAAAAAACGGCGTAAAAAAACGGCGCGTAAAAAAAACGACGCTTGAAAAAGCACGGCGTAAAAATCGGCGCGTTAAAAAAACCCGTAAAAAACGGCGCCTAAAACGTTAAAAAAACGGCGCGTAAAGTGTTTAACGTAAATGTCGGCGCGTTAAAAAAACGACGCCTGAAAAAGCCGGGCGTAAGAACGGGGTGTAAAAAAACGGCTCTTCAAAACGTTTTTTTAAACTAATTTAAAAAAAATTATTATAAAAATTTGATTTCAAAAAAGTTTTTAAACCAAAAAAAATCAGTTTTTTAATAAAATATTATTAAGACCAAAAAGTAATAAATGAATGGGACAAAAAAGACATTTAAAAATAATATATATAAAAAGACAAAAAAACAATTTTACCTAAATACCCTTTAACAATAAAATATTAAAAACATAATAAGACAAAAAGCTTTTAATATTAATATTAACTACTTTTAATCTCATCCATCCATTTAGTTGACCTGAGGGCTAAAAAGTGGTTCCCATGGTTCTTACAACTAGAGGTGGTTTTCATTTTAGTGGTCCCATATATATATATATATATACACTGTCTATAAAAGGAGAAATCTGTGTGACATAAGAAAAGCTGATGTGGCAGCCAGAGAGGTTGTCCAACAATGATTTTCTTATGTCATTACTGCATCATAAGTCTTAATATATAAAATCATTTAAAATCTATATAAACATCTGCCATCCAAAACCTCTGCCCATATCTATCCTTTAAAGCCAGCAGAGGTTGAAGGTCCTTTGGGATACGTATATATCAGCAGATGTTTTGAAATTGCCGGTAATTTCAAATTCAAAATGCTTGGGGATATGTAATTTGCAATTAATGCATGTCACTCACTCACTTCTGTCAATCATCTTCTTATATAAAGGTTTTTTTTTCTCATTTCCCTCTTCATATTTACACTCTCGTGTTCTCTGCTTTTGTATTTTCAAACCACACTTCCAATGTATCTCTCCCTCAAATCTCTTATTCTCAATACTCGACATTTGTTCATAAAGAAAAAGAGAAAACCGAAGCTCTCTCTGGCCCACTTTCAGAACAAATTTTGGGGATATGTCGTTTGCCTTGATGATGGTAATGTCATATATAATTATGTTTGTTTTTGTTTTTTATTTTTCCTAATTGTTTTTTATCTGAGTTATGACTAAATGATGATTGTGACTGATTTGAGCAGATGATGATGATGATTGTTCTACAGTTGTTCCTACCAAATGCAAGAAACTCTCTGCTTCTGCTGCAAGAAACTCTCCGATTACAGATCTTTGTGCTTCACAAAATTGTTCCAGCATCATTGTTCCAATATCGTTGAAAGTATGTTTTTTTTTTTTTGTAATTTTGAAATTTTAAATTTTGAACTGATCTACTCTAATTCTCGCTTTATACTTCAGTCTAATCACAGTTGTTTGAAATTCATACAATCATATGCGGGTTATTTTAGGTTTGTGGATTTTTTTAAACTATTGATAATGTTGATAATTTTTTTTTAAACTATTGATATATTGCAGCTCTGTTTTCTTCGAGCGACCAGTGGTAGAAGCATTTGTGGAGCCATAATGGTTTTAGAATATGTTAATATGGATATTGATAGTATTAAATTAAATACAAAGAAAGATTAAACACTTAATATGAAATTAATCTGGGTTATGACTAAATGATGATTATGAATTATTTGGCCAGAATCCCAGATGATGATGATGTAGAATCTACAGTGGTTCCTACTAAACGCAAGAAAGTATCTGCTTCTGCTGTAAGATAAGATTTTATTTAATAAGATATATAAGTAGACCCAGTTTGTTTTTTCCTGACTTTTTTGTATTAAAAGATGCATAAAGTTTGGAATTTTGATGTATAGAATGTATACATATAAGATGCATACACTTCTGCAGACTCCGATGATTTAAAGCAGCTCGTTATCAAGCAAGTTGAGGATTAAGTATATAAGGATAGGGCTACTCTTCAAGAGCTGAAGAGGTGTTTTGATGGACTGCATCTTGGTCTGTTCACGAGAGACCAGGTTTCCAGAAACCTGATGGCGATGCCTTCAACTTCCATGGAGTTCATGGCGATGCTCAAAGATATACATCGAGAGGTTCAGTACTCGATGGAGTTGAAGCTAAAATTTCTTAATTTTTGCTGTTAGATTCTTAAATTTCTTGGTGTTGTTGTTAGATTTTAAAGTGTTGTTGTTCAGTACTCGATGTAATTGTTGATCTTTTAATCTCATAAATAAATTTTAATCCTATTAATTTTTGTGGAGCATTTTATTTTTACTAATTTTAGGGTGCATAAGTATTATTATGTAATTTTTAATATCATCTGAGTATTGCAGATCGATATTGATGTAGATGTGAAATTGACTCTGAGTTTGCTTTAGATTATGTTGATGTTGAATTGTGCTTGAACAATTTTTTTAAGAATTATAAAGAATCAATTTCTGTTACTGCATAGATCTGTCAAAGTTAAAGTTTGCCAAAAAAGAACATCTGCTCGAAATCATCATCTGCTGATGATGAAAGCATAATAATGTATTCAAAACATCAAAAGTCCATTCGTAAAAAATAGCTAAAAAATCTGTTGATATCTATCTGTTTTTTAAACCACTGTTTGGCTAAAAAGTCATCCATTGCTGAAGGGTGTTTTCTGTTCTCATAAGTTCTATTTAATCTAACAACTGTTGACTTGCCACTATTGCCAACATATGTTGTTGCCTAACAGAGGTTCTCAACATCCGTGTCCGCTGAAGTGGTAGAAGTATGTGTTTACGATGTAGAGTACTGTTGGTCTTTAAATGAAGAGATTTTTTTATTGTTTTTTATGCTAGAGGTTTGAAATTTATTATTTTTTTATTATTTGGTAAGTCAACAGTTTTTTGAAGAATTTCCTTATCTCAATTACAAATACTCAATATCTGTTACTTTAAATGTCTGTCAAAGGTAAAGTCTGCCCAAAGAGAACATCTGTTTGAAGTGATCCTCTGCTAATCTAACAGCTGTTTGACTTGCTATTGTTGCCAACATCTGTTGTTGCCTAACAGAGGTTCCCAACATCCGTGTTTGCTGAAGTTGTAGAAGCATATGTTTACTATGTAGAGTATTGTTGGTTTTTAAATGAAGAGATTTTTTTATTATTTTTTTGATTCCAGAGGTTTAAAATTTTATTATTTTTTTATTATTTGGTAAGTCAACAGTTTTTTGAAAAATTTCCTCTCAATTACAAATACACAACATCTGCTCCTCTAAATGTCTGTCAGATGTAAACTCTGCTCAAAGAGAACATCTGTTTGAAGTGATCCTCTACTGATGAAGACATAGTCTGAAGAAAGTTTGAAGAAGCAAAGGTCTGCTATGGGTTAACAGACCTTAAAGAACAACAGATGATATTCAATAGATCCTGCTCAACAGAGGTTTTCAATGTAATAGTTCTTAGGCTAATAGCAGATGTAGGGAGTTTGTTAGGCTATTAGATGTTTTGCATTAAAAGATGTTGTTTTTAAATATAATTTTACATGTTTATGTTAAAATGTACACGTTTTTTTCCTGCTAGATTGTTTAACCTACAGTGAATTGAAATATGACCTTCGGGCTGTAAGATATTTCAATATAAAATATCATTGATTTAGATTATGTTGATATTGAATTGTGTCTGAACAAATGTTTGGTAAGTCAATAGTTTTTTGAAGAATTTCCTCATGTCAATTTCAAATACTCAACATCTGCTATTCTAAATGTCTGTCAAAGGTAAATTTTACCCAAAGAGAACATCTGTTTGAAGTGATCATCTGTTGATGAAAACAAAGTATGAAGAAAGTTTGAAGAAGCAAAGGTCTGTTATGGGTCAACAGATGATATTCACTATATGCTGCTCACCAGAGGTTTTCAATGTAATAGTGCTTAGACTAATAGTAGATGTAGGGAGTTTGTTAGGCTATTAGATGTAATTGCAACCTTTATAAAAGCATGATGATGAAAGCATTCTTCTCATTGTCTCTGAGTTTGATTTAGATTATGTGGATGTTGAATTGTGCCTGAACATATGTTTCGTAAGTCAACAAATGTGAAAATTTTAAAAGACAATTGTTGAAGTTTTGAAATGTGGATAATGGTAAATAATCATTTATAGTGTTTAAAATGCGTCTTATGGTAAATGAAGAGGTTAATTGTAATTATGATAACCTGTTTTTTTTTCTTTGAAGGTGAGGTTAATTGTAATTATGATAACCTGTTTTTTTTTCTTTGAAGGTTTAAAATTTGTCATTTGGGTTTCTTGATATTTAATTTTATAGTTTTCCCATGAAAACTTATTTTTGAAATGTTTTGCATTAAAAACCTAACCATCGTCGCATCATATTCTTTAACAGTAAGTTAGTCTCACCATCTATTTAATCATTACCGCCTTCACTGGGTATATAAAATAAATTTATTTGCCTTATATTGGGAAACTGCTTTCATCATTACCGCCTTCATCTATTTACTCAATCATCTTCAAAGTTTTTTGTTTATCAATATCATTACAATCTCTTTGGCTTTCAAACACACACTTGTTCACCGCAAAATCAAGACACAAACTGAAGCATTGTCGCATCATATTCTTTAACAGTAAGTTAGTCTCACTTGACAATTGTAAAAATGTCTCTTTTTTATGATTCTCTTGAGATTTTACAATCAAATTATGAATCCTAATGTTAATCAAGAATATTGATTAAAATTTTACTTTCACAATAATGTATCTTATCTAATCCTAAAATTCTTTGTTTTAACTGTCATTGTAGTTACTCCGTTCATCAAAATTATGATCAGTTTTGTAGTTACAAATTTGATGTTTGTTTTTAAATTTTTGGTATATTTATATATAGTAACATCCTTATTTCTTATAAACATTTACATATCCAATTATATTTTATTTGTTGTATTTTTTATTGTAGAACATATAGATCATAAAATGGAAAACATTGGGTTTCAAATGATCGTTGATGAATTTCACAAGGATCCCTGCAGAAGCTATTGGTCGTTTGAAATGTCTTTCCAAAAATTTTCCTAGGGAACTGTCAAGTCATGCATTTGAGATGATGCATTCTCTCCGAAGTGGAAATTCACTACAAAAGAAACCACTCTCCTTTAAAGACACGTCAATTGTCAATGACAACATAGTAGCTGGTAATTTGGATGTCGTTACAAGCAAACCCATAAGTTTTCCTAACAATGTCCACCCTACCTTCTTACGTATTCTATCATCATTTAATGGGTTGTTGTTAGTTTGCAATGAACGGATTTGTTGTGAGCTGATCCTTTGGCATCCAACAGCCAGGCGCTATAAGTTTTTGTCTGAAGACTACTTTAATAATAGTCATGATCGAAACTCTGATATAGGTGGAATGTATTTTGATGAATCCAATGATCTGAACGTGCTTCACATAAGATGTTACCGTAATATGGTTACTGCTCGTGTTTACTCACGACGTCGTGAGTCATGGAGAACAATAAATTTCTTGAGGTTCAAGCAGTTATTCATGGTCTCCCGGAATTTATTCCGGTAAAACCATATATTTCATGGTTTCAAATATTGGTATCCAGTAGGAGAGAGGAACATAGTTGCTTTCCTTGTTCTTTCTGAGACTTTCAGAATGCTTCGTTTTCCCGAGAGTAACAGAGTCAATCCTTACCAAGGGCATTTTGGACCATTGCAAAGAGGCTGCATTTGATTGTTGTTGGAAAGTCTGCTGAGCTAACTGCTGATTTGCTCAAATATGAAGAAGAAGGCTGGATCAAGGTGTTTGCTTTCAATAATCCACATGTGGTTGATTATGTAGATAAGCGTCGAAGGACTAATATAATTGAAAACAACAAGTGGCTGATAACAAGCATTTGGGGGGATAAGGTTGAAGTTGATCTGAGCAATGAAGTTTTGAAATACCTCCAACATGTTGACAACTACAATGGTCCGAAAGAAGCTTTATTTATCGAGACTACTGTTTCGTCTATTGATTAAAATTATTATGCTGTATTTTACTGAATGGTGTTTGGTTTTTTGAACTTTCTTTATTATATAGTTAGCTCTGTTTGACACTTTCATATTTTATATAATTAGTTGTGTTAAAATTATTAACCATGTTTGTTATTTAAATTAATTAAATAAATACTTAGGGTTTAGAGTTTAAAAGCTTATAATAGTGGCAAAGGTCTGTTTATCTTTTGAAAGCTCTGTTGTTGTGAACAGATGTTTGAAAATAAACAGATGGATGAAAATGGATGGTTGAAACCACTGTTGGGTTAAAACAGAGTTTTGTAGAGAAAACAGTGGTTGAAACTGTTGTTGGGTTAAAACGGTGGTTTAAAACCACTGTTGGGTTAAAACAGTGTTTTGTGGAGGTCGAAGGTGATTGAAACGACTGTTGAGTTAAAACAACGTTTTTTTGGAGAAAGAACATGCTTGAATGCAAATGTTATTTCGTTCACAACGATTAATAAATCGTATATTTTCGTATTTTTTATACTCTAAACTTTAAGTATTTACCGACTGACTTATCTATTTATAAATATAACCATATTCATCATTTACATGTGTTATGCATGGTTTTCTAAAAGCCACCCGTGTTTGCAAACGGGTCTTACTGCTAGTATAATAAAAAGTGAGACTGATAATCTAGAGATAGAGAGGGACTGAAATATGGCAGTATAGACATAGGAGTGTGTAATTACACAGATGTCCCTCTCTAAAAAAAGTTTATACTGATGTATCAACATATCATTGGTTAAAAGTTCTTTTGGTTCTTATAACTGTGATTGGTTCTTCTTTAAACCGAATCATTTTCGCAACGAATTTAGTTTATTTATTTATTGTTTTAGAACATATTTTTTCTTTGATTAGAAACGGATTTAATTAATTTAAAATATCTATACTATCTATAATAAGAGAAGATGAGCTGATGTAAAACTGCCTACGTGTCAAATTCTAAGGTATGCCACATGTCAATGATGATGTCATAATTCCGGTTTATAATATAATCTATAAAAGATGTCCTTGATTTTTAATAGAATTAATTAGTGGTATTTTTATTTAGGCGGGATAATTTAAAAGATTTCAAATTTGAAAGCCCTAAACATATACCTAAAACCACATCTCAGATAAACATCTTCTCTCTCTTCCATCATTCTCTTTCTAAAACCAAGCTTCTCTTCCATCATCCTCAGAATCGTCTTATCTCCTCTTCATTTCTTCCTCTAGAATCTTCCTAAACAATGTGTTGATTGAAGAAAGAAAGGAATTCCACAACAGAGTGAGTAACAACTGACCAACAATTTAAACATCAATCGACACATTTAGCCCTAATTTGATGAACTTTTGCGATGGATCTGAAAGCAGTGGTGCTGGAAATAAGTTCGGATGATGATGAGAAGGAGACTAACGGTGGATTGAAGTCGTCGAGAGTTTACTTGGATGATGATGACTGTGTGGTATGTAATTTTTGGTTTCTTATCCATTTTATACAACCTAGGGTATGTAATTTTTGGTTCAATAGTTTTGTTTGTGCTTTGGTTGGAATATTTGTGCTTTTGTTGGAATATTGTAGTTTTGAATAAATGGTAGCTTCTGATTTGGATATGTAAATTTTCTTAGAACCTACACTGTTGATCCATCCAGCTGAGCTTTCGAGTTCTTGAACAACTCTTATGCAGGTTCGACATTATTTTATAGTAGTGATATTGTTTTGCAGTCCATGATTTGAATGTGTAATTGTCAGTAAGTTTGAGTTACTTCACTGAGATTTGAGAATCAAATTGCAAAAAATTGCAGGTTTTTTTTATCCCAGGAGCACACAAGCAGTACATGAACTTCAATTCAATGGATTGAAATTTGAAGATTATTTATTAATAAATTTTATATTTTTTACTCGAGTTGTTCATAAACATTTAATTATTTTAACTGCTATATAGTTATCAAATCACAGTCATTCAATTGAAATGAACATTTGGTTTCATTTTCCCCATTCAATAAGCCGAGTTGAGAACCGAAATCTTTGACAAGCTTTTGCTATTTTTCTTGATGTTTTCTTCCTTTTGGATTCTGGCATGTGTGCCGCAAATATGGATGGACATATGTGAAAATGAAGCAGAGAAAGACAATATGTTAATGGAATTAGAAAGAGAGTGAGTCGAAGTGTATAGAAGAAAGGTTGATGAGCCTTCAACTGTTGTGTTTGCAAAGCATTGAAGCCCAAGAGCGTGAAAAATGGTTGTGGTAAAGAAAGGCCAAACCGAGCGAGAACTTGGTAACACCATCATGCTACTAGAGGAGACTATTCACAAGTATTGTAATTTACATTTTCATTAATTATTTGTGGTGAGATTGTTATTATATCAATGACTTATAGTTATTCTTTTCTTAAAGCTTTGTGGATCATCAAAACCACAAGCCGAGCTTGACGGTAAGGCATGTGCGGCTGTTCGACAAAACGGTCTTATGGCACTTTATGATACACTGTTTAGCCAGGTAAAATCCATACTACTACATGATTATATTTACAGAGTTGATTCTTGAATTTGGTTTGTTTTGTTTTGTTTTGTGATTATTTGTTGGTATGTGGTTTATGTTTAGGTTGATCAGTGGTTTATAATCGGACTGTCCAGTTCCTTCATCAGGTATTATTTCCTTTTCATTTTCACTACACTGATTTAGCGTTACCTGATGTTGATGAGGCTTTGTTTTGTTACCTGATTATTTTCTTTTTTATGATAGAACATTGTTGTAAGGTTGATTATTTTGTTTTGTTTTTCTAACAATCAGGCTCATTGTTTTTTGGTAGGTGTTATGGATTTGATTGTTGTATTGTTTCAAGAGGGAAATCAAGATCGGCAAGCTATCTTGGACGGGGATAATCTTTTCGCGACATTATTCAAGTTCGATTTTAGGTTTTGGGTGGTTTTTGTTTTTTCTATTTTTTAAAATACAAATATCTGTATTGATGTTCATTATGCTTTTGTACTTGGTGTTCAATCTTGATTTTAGGTCAATATCGATTCATCCATGATCCATCCATTGTTGTTGTTGTTTTTTCCCAAAAATGTTGTTTTTTCCCACTTATTTTGAACAAAGATTGTTAATCTGTTTCATATTACTGTGAAATGAATGTTGTTTACTTTAGAAAGTCAAGTAGGCTGATTGATTTTTTAAAATATTTCTTGTGAATTTCCATTGCAAATTAAATGTTGATTACTGTGAAATTCTATGCTAAAGTTAGTGTATTTGGGTTACTGTTTCTATTTTCGCAACAATGCAAGTCGGTTTAAGTGAAATGGTTTGTAAAGTTGAGTGATGACTTGGGTGAAATATATGGACTGTGTTTCGGGAATGGAAGGATTATCTAAATGGGTTGTTCAGTTAATAGAGATTACATTATTCTTTTAAGTTTGTTTAAAGAATTTCCGACATTTATCTGAGACATGATCCGATATTTCACGCTCTTTAGGAACTTACATTGAGGCTAAAAGTATGTAAGGATTGTGAGGAGACTTTTGCCCTAGAAGTGTCCTTTCATTGGTGATGTCTCCATTAGAGGTCGTATTCTTGCTGGTAGTTGCCACAGTGTGAAAATGGTTAGGACCAATATTGTTCGTCGGGATTACCTCCATTATGTGAAGAAGTATCAGCGGTTAGATTCAGAGAGTCAAAACCCTTTGCTGCAATTTACCAGTGTTCTTATCCATATTTAATCCAATTTGCAAGATTTATGTGTTCTATGCAGTTATGATAAGCGCCATTTATGTGTTGTATGCAGTTATGAGAAGCGCATTGTTTCCGAGTGAAAGAAGGTGACCATGTCACTGTTGGATCTGTGCAGGCCTCCACTGATTGTTTCTCGATCCGATTATCGGGTAAGTTCTTCGTACTTTACTTAATTTCTGGATACTTAAAACAAAAATCTCTACTTTCTACTGTGTTTGCTATCTGGATTTTTAATTTCATCTTGTACTATAAAGTGATTGGAGGTTTAGGGTTTTAGTTTGCTGTTTAACAATCGAGGAAAATGGGTTTGATATCATACCTGCTTTAGAGTTTACTTGTATCGTTTAAAACAAAACCCAAAAAAATTGTTTCCGAGTGAAGAACCTATAACAAAACAAAAATCCAGCATTTAAAACAAAACCTAAAAAAAATTGGTCAGCCTAAAACCATACCTAAAATTATAATGAAACAGAAGCAAAAATAAAATGTCATAAAAAAATTAATACGATTAAAGTATAAAGTATTAAAAAAAGTAACAATTACATGTAAAAAGAAAGCTAATCAGACACTTAAACTCTAATAGCAAGAATCAAGAAACTTTAACTTCAACTCCATGGAGGACTGAACTTCTCGATGTATGTCATTGGTTTTTCTCATGAAGTCCAGGTCTCTGTCTCCACACTCTATATTACTCGCAACACACAACTCACGAATGGAAGTAGTCGGCATCGCCCTCAGGTCTCTCGAAACTTGGTCTCTTGTCAGCAGACCAAGTTGCAGTCCGTTAAAACATCTCTTCAACTCTTGAAGAGTACACCTATCAGCAAAAAATTTCTCTTTGATTTGTTTAATAAACCGTTGCTTGAAATCCTCAGATTGTGCAGAAGTATGTGACTCTATTTTAATGTATTTATAACAACTAAAGCAAAACAATAACTGTTGTTCTTCTATTTCACTAAATGAATCTGGGTATGATGAAACAACATTTGAATTTGCAATGGTATTATATAGGATATGTAACAGCCCAAATGTCAGATTTAAATGCAACCATTAAATAAAAATGTATATTTAAAAACCTGATACATTTAATGATTTAATAATGAAAAACGTGTATATGGCCAACATGTCTCTTCATTTACCTTATCAAACATTTTAATGTAAAACCTTTGTAAAATCAATTTTAATGGCAAACCAAGTAAAATTAAATATCTAGTAAACCAAAGAACAAAATTTAAACTTTCAAAAAAAGTTGATCTTTATTAGCAGACGTCTCTTCGTTTACCCTATCAAATATTTCAAACACTATAAAGGATCATGATTAGTCTACTTGAAAACATCAAGACTTCATTTTTAAAAAACCTTTCTTCCTAAAACAAAACGTCCAAAACCACACACAGTCTTTCTAAATGGCAAGCAAAACCTTCTACCACTGGTCTGATACTACCGATCTTAAAATTGAATATTCAAGATGGTCACTCCATGAACAGAGAAAAGCTGAAGAACTCAACAAAAAGGTTGCGTTGGTAAGTGATAAATATTATAAGCAGACGTGGAGTAGCATTGCACTGCTGGATGAAGTTGTCTCTTCTCCTCCATCAGAGTTTAAAGAAAAAGTAGAAGAGTTTATCACACATCTGCTGAAACAGGATCAGAAGACCTGTGATATGCTAGCTGATCTGCAAATTAAAACAAAAAATAAAATTGCATGGAAGAAGGCGAGAGAAATAGATATCCTAGGAAGTGTTAATTGTAATGTTTAATTTTTAATATTTTTAAAACTCATAATTTTGTAATACTAATTAATATCGAATGAAGAAGTGTTCATTGAAAACCCCAGAATTTTGTAAACTCAGAATTTTCAAACTCAGAATTTTGTAATGTTTATGGCAGTCAGGTACAAATCCGACATTTTCATCGAATTATAATCACCGTAACTTTTCATAATTCTGAAAACTTTCATTCCAGTACCATGGATATCATTTGTGATCTTCGTGCTTCTGAATGTTAACGGTATGTCGTTACTACTACTACCCATGTCAAACCTGCTCAATATAATTTTCACAACATTTCACCATTAATTCCTTTTCAATTTAAGATTTGAATTTCTTATTCAATTTCAAATTTGAATTTGAACGGTAACTGGTTTGACTAAAAAAGTCAATACATTTCACCATAAATTCCTTCATAAGTAGTTTATATTATGTACATTAGTGTTAGATTTAAAGTGCAATAAATATAGATTCATTCATTTTTTATGATTCATTTTGTAGCAATCCTAAGAGGGGCAAGATGTTCATCTTGATCAGGTTAAAGCGGTGCTGGTGGAGTGTGCCGGGCACTTTGGCTTGTGTGCAAGTGTGGAAGCGAAGGGTAATAAAGTGGTTTAGTGATTTGGTCGTTTCATATCAATGTAGTTCTTTCCATTTACGTTTTTTTTTATTCGTATGTAGTGAAATTGGCTGAATTTATGAAATGTTTTTAGACATTTATTGGAAGAACCGAGACGAGAGGGTTTTTGAACTAAAGTATACGGATACAACCATGCTCCTAGAAAGTATTAAGGCAGAATGAAATCATACTGGTGGATGGTTAAAAGGAGAAAATTTGCGGATCTCACCTTAGATAGCTGGAACAATTTTGTAAAACTTGGATTTTGTATAGGCTTCTGTGTAGTTTGTTTGTTGTTTTTGTTCTATTTGGGGTGTATTTGCTCTTATGTTATGGCTAATATAGCAGTTTTACATTAATTATGCAAAAGAACAATTGCATCAGCATTTCAATATTCATGTTTTCAAATTAGAAGAAGAGGTACCACCATCTTATTTTTCAATATCATAATATTTTTATTAACCATCGAAATAGTGTTGTTAATGATGTTTTTTTATAGAATGTAAGATGTATTTTGATCTCATCCACTAAAGAAAACCCGTTTGTTACACTTAACTAAGAACAAGTTTTGTTTGGGCCAAATAAGACTGCTTTTAATGAAAGTTTGTGCGAATGTGAATTCATCAAATATTTGTTCACATGATAGTTTACATATTTACATAGACAAAAACTTTTATCATTATGGTTATTATAATACTAATACATACTGTCTTTAACATTATTTTATAAAGATATAGAACTAAAGACCAAAATTTAAATGATATATTATAATCTGAATTTGATGCGCCTCTTTTGTACACGCCTCTTTTGTTGGGATTGAACCCTATTAGAGGAACAGATAATAAGAGACAAAACTGGTTCACATCAGTGGATTCATCATAAGCAGCTGTTTGCATTAGACTTTCCCCTTGAAAGTGGTTATAACATCTGATGGCCCTCATCCACTGTTTGTATACTACAACTGCTGTCCATTAAGTACTGCTTGTGTAAAACAACTGCTGAAGACAAAGTGCTGCTATTTAATCTACCGCCCTAAGTCAAGTGTTGCTAAAGACCAAAGCCCTGCTTGGAATGAAGCAGTGGAATGTAAAAACTGCTGACATATTAAACTTGACAATTTGCGTCTAAAATGTTGTTTGTTAAGGATGGCATTCTTGCAGATATTTCATAAATCACCATCAACAGATGTTGGACATGATATTGTGGTTACACAAGACAAAATCATTCTTTTCATCAGAACAGCAGATGCTCAAAACATTTGTCAAAATCTTATTCACTGTTGCACTAACTACTGTTAATAGTCTTTCAAATCCTTACCATTTCCTTACCCCTAACTACTGTTGTGCTCAAACATATGTTTTCTAAATACTGTCCACTGCTGAAAGTCAACCCTGTTCTCTCATATTCTTGATAAGCATTGTTGTTCAAAATCAGTGTTTTATCCACTGATAAAGCTATCCACTGATAGTTAAAATCATCCATTGTTTTCACTTTGACCGTTGCAACCACTGGTATTTGCTTCATCAGTGGTTCCCTAAAACAACTGTCCTCCATTATTCATCTTTTAATCAGAGGTTGGCACGTGGCCAGTTCTTAGCCATCAGATCTTTGTAACCGCTGCCACATCAGCATTCACCTTTTTAGTCTATAAAACCCTGATCAAAAACCCCAAACAGGGTTTTACACTGTCGAATTGAATTCCAAAATCAAAGCAGTTTCCATCCTTCCGTCTCAAATCGTTGTCGTTCTTCTTCATCAAAATGAGAAAATCAAAACCAAAATCAAAATCAAAATCAAAATCATCCTCATCTTCATCTTCCAAAAAGGTCACTCAAAAGGCTACTGAACCCATTGAAATCCCATACAAATCCCCTCACAATTACTTGGGTTTGCTCACAAAACCCACCACCACCAGAACCTTCGATTCTATCATTGACATTCTTTCAGCTTCAAAGTACAAAACTTTGTTAATTGCTGATGCGCCAATTTACCAACAAACCCAGAGAGAGTTCTGGAAAAATGCCACACTTGAATCTCAAGGTGACACTGTTATAGCCATTAACTCCTCCATACAGGGTAAAAAGGTTCAAATTACTCCACAATCCATCTCGGAAGTCTTTAAACTCGATGATCAGCAAGGTAAAACCTTTTTCCCAAAAACGAGTTAAAAACTGATTACCTTGAAAGGGGGTATGCGGAACAAACAAAAAGGGATACCTTACAAAAAGGCTTTTTCCCTTCTGAACCTAGGTTTTTATTCCATACTCTTTTGATGTGTGTTTCAAATAAAACAACTGCTTTTAACGAAATACCATTAAAGATCCAATATCTGGGTTTTGCTATTTTACATAATGAAAATTTTAACTATTCCCAGGAGATCTTTGATGACTTGGTAAAAAATGTTGATAGCAAATCATTTTTACTTTTTCCAAGGTTTCTAAGCTACTATTTTAAACAAAAATTCAGAAAGGAAAATGAAAATTTGCTCAAACAAGGTGTTTCTTTTCAAATAAATGTTTTAACACCTAAAACATTCACTAGAATGTTAACACCTACAAAAACAAAAGCAGAGGTGCCTGAGCAGACTTTAGCAGATAACACTGCTCCTCAGGCATCTGCTGTTGAGCCCACTGCTCCAGGTGATCATAGTAGCACAACCACTGCTATGAAACCCACACCTGCCATTACCAAAAAGACCAAAAAGAAATCATCCAAAAAGCCCCCCAAACCCAAATCAAAGGCAACTCTGGAAGATGAGATCCCAGAGCCACTGCCAGTGACAACACAAATGTCACCAACAACCACTGCTGCTACTTCCTCACAGCAGATGGAAGAAAGATCTCCACCCTTGCCTCAAACTCCTCCTGCATCCTCACAAAAGGATCAGGTTATAAGCACAGGGACCCCACATTATGAAGCTCTGGATCCAATTGGATCCATCTTCCTCAGTCCTGATCCCAAGGACATGTCTCTTTCAACACCCATATATTCACCCCTCTCATTACCACAATCCATAATACCATTGTTGCATGCAGTTGCTATAGCTCAGCCACAAACCAGTTCCTCTCAATCACCTGTCACTGAGAGTACACTCCCACAAGTGACTGGGTCTGGTGCTTATACCTCTGCTATCCCAGCAACAATTGAGGAGGTTACACTGCAGGAGTTACAATTAACTCCTGTCAGTAGTTCAAGTGGAGCAGCAACTACAAGTGTTGGATCAACAGATCTACATTTGGCCAGTTGTTTCATCAATCAGACTCCCTTGAAGGTAATTCCTTCTATAGCACCTCTGATAACCACCAGTGAGTTTGTTATGACCACTGGTACCATCAAAAGGGTATCAAGTGTTGAAGGAAGAAGACCCCAGTACCAAGAACAAGGGGCATCAATGGATGATTTTTGGAATTCGTTCCCTAAATCACACATTGATACAACCACTGCCTGTGGGGAATCAGATGATCCCATTAAATTGGGTGATGATTTAAAATATCAAGAATTGACAGGTAGAATTGACAATCTTGAGACATCTGTTGCTGAAATAAAAGATATGACGCAACAGTTGTTGAATGCTCAAAAGGTCTCAACCACTGCTGTTCCAGCTCAAGCACCTGCACCTGCTGCAAATGAGTTATGGAATTTATTTCAACCCCTGCTCCAACAACAAAGACAAATGGCTGATCAGCAACATGCAATACATGTACAAGAGCTGAGAAACATGATGGAGTCAAGGTTTAGAAACACCCAAGCAGACATCAAGGCTATAAAGGCCCACATCTTGAACACCACTGGCACTGCTCCTCCCACTGTTCTCTTCATTGATAAACTTCCTCCAGATAATGCCAAAAAGGGGGAGAAAATTAACCAGTGGAAGAAGAAGGGAATAGATGATGGTCTCTATCTTGAACCAGAAAAAGAAAATATGACAAAACATATTCCCTTGCCAGATGGAAGTAAAAAGATTGATACTACAACAAATGCACTTGCTGAGGCAAAAGCAAGTGTAAAAAAGGATAGAGAGGCTAAGGATAAAGCCAGGTGGGAACAGGAGAAAAGAGCTTATATGGAGCTGAATGCACAGGGTACTTCTGGGCCAAAGGATGATGAAAATCCTAAGGATGAAAAAAAGAAACCCACTAGACAAGTGCGGCAACCCAAATCCACACCATCCAGACCCACAAAGCATGCCTCCAAACCAACTTCCAAAGGCTCCAAGCATCAAACCTCTACCCAAACAGCTGTTATAACTCCTGTTGTATCAACAACTGTTGGTACATCAGTGGTTTCAGCAGCTGTTAAAACTAAAACCACCACTTCAACACACACCACTTCAACACACACCACTTCAACACATACCACAACCACTACCTCACCATCACAACCACTGCCTCACCTCACCACCAAAAACAACTTCATCACCATCATCACCTCTTGCTAAGAAGCAGAAGACATCAGATGTTACAACATCTGTTGTAATGGCAACAATGGTTGAAACACCAGTTGTTTCAACTATTGTTAGTCAATCACTTATCACATCAAAGACTTCTTCAAAAGCCATGGTTCCTTTTGTTCCAAAGACCGATTCAAAAACACCTTCTCCTAAAAAGGTGTATTCTAGAAAAAGGAAACCTCAAAAACATGATGATGACATACCAGCACCTGATCCTATTTCATCCATTCCTTATAATGTCATTAAGCTACAACCTTTCATACCACCAATTCTAGACAGACCAATAAAAGATCCAAAAATTCTTGAAGGCTTTGATCCTGCTGATATTACACCAATAGCTGCAAATTATCCACTAGAACTGGAAGCTGTAAAGAATGAAATGAGACAATTTTATATAGAAGATGATCCTTCAAAAAGAAGATTTCCTTCTCTCATGGGCTTCAGAGATCCAGCAAATATGGACGAGTATCTAAAACTCAAAGCCAGGCAAGCTAATTTAAGAGCTAAACTTGAATGTAAAGATCAAGGTGACAAAGCTATTTGTGAAAGAATGCAATTCTTGAATTCTAAAGTGAGACAAATGGAAGATTATGCAAGAGACCTGAGCAAAGAAATGTCTAATCTACCACCTGGAGCTGACCTACAAAAGGAAATGAGAAAGGATTATCTTGCATTCATCATGAAAGAAAAATTCTGTCCAGCCAAAGAAGAACAGTTCAGTGAATGGCCACTCATTGCCTTAAAGCATGAGATGAAATAATTGAGAGGATAAAGAATGATCCAGGTATGAAAAGGTCAGCACCAAACTGGAGCAAATATAAAAAGGCCATTGATGAGCTTACATTGGAGTATAAACAAAAGAAGCAAGAATTGGTTGATGCAAAGGTAGGAACTGCCAAAGCCATAGCAAAATGGACAAAGCAGTATACAGATGGGGCTTATGAAAGGCTAAAAAGAAGGAGAATGACAGATCCTAACTTACCAAACAAGCCTGAAAACAAAAGTATTGATAAGCCAAAGAAGCAGGCTCATACTTCTGAACCACTGTTCACCTCAGCAGATACCTCTGTCATTGTGTTAAACCAAAAGAAGAGGAAACAGCTGACTAATGCAGAAGAAAAAGAAAAAGAAGCTGAGTACTTTAAAGAAGCCATCAAGAAAATGACATTAGATGAAGATAGCTCAGCAAATTTAAAGGACAAGTTAGGGAACTTCTGATGAGAAAATAAAGATCCAGAATAATGAAGGGTTTTGGCATTATCTGTTCTAGGGGGAGATTGTTGGGATTGAACCCTATCAGAGGAACAGATAATAAGAGCCAAAACTGGTTCACATCAGTGGATTCATCATAAGCAGCTGTTTGCATTAGACTTTCCCCTTGAAAGTGGTTATAACATCTGATGGCCCTCATCCACTGTTTGTATACTACAACTGCTGTCCATTAAGTACTGCTTGTGTACAACAATTGCTGAAGACAAAGTGCTGCTATTTAATCTACTGCCCTAAGTCAAGTGCTGCTAAAGACCAAAGCCCTGCTTGGAATGAAGCAGTGGTATGAAGAAACAGTTGTTTACTTTGTCTATTATAATAGTATCAGTGTTTAGCTAGTAGTAGTTATATGTAACCGTGGTTAATGGTTGTTAGGTTGTTAGATGTCACTTTCATGGTGACGTCAGCTTAGATGCTTCAGAGGTTTGATTTGCCTATAAATGGAACAGTACCCTGTACTGTTACATTTGATTGATTGAGTGAGTTCTTCTCCTCCAATCCAATCCTTTCATCTTGTGCGATCAACCAGGGAGCATCAGGCTGAGGGGGAGTTTTTGTTGTAAGCATGCATGTAAGCTTTTGATTGTAATCATTCCACTCAATGAGAAGCATGTGTTTATCAAAACTATTTTTCCTTTGATTGTGTTTACAAAGTTTGTTTTCATTTCCGCTGCATTTAATCTCAATTCATATCTATTGGTTTGCTCAATTTATACAAACAAACACAATCATGAGGGCCTCCGATCCTAACATCTTTACCCGTGTGTTTGTTATGCTTCTCTTGTATTGAACTGGTATATTGGCAACAAATAATGTTTCTTGCGTTAGTTATGCTTCTCTTATTTCTATAGTTAATCAGTCGACAAGTTTAATGTATACTTAACTAAAATGCGAATGTGAATTCATCAAATATTTGTTCACATAATAGTTTACATATTTACATAGACAAAAACTTTTATCATTATAGTTAGAGAAAAATGCAATTTGCGTCCCTTTGGTTTGTGTGAAACATCAACCTGAGCCACTAAATTCATTTTTTCGTTTTTTGAGCCCCTGATCTTATGAACTCATAACTCTTTGAGTCCCTCCGTCAGTGTGCCATCTGTTTGACCGTTTGAGCCAGGGGTAAGACCGTCTTTTGGCATATATTAATAACACTTTGCGTCCCTATGGTATGAGTGAAATATCAACCTGAGCCCCTAAATTCTTTTCTTGCTTTTTTGTTAAGAAATCATTGATTTAATAATTTAAATTAATTCTTTTTAAATAAATGCAATCTAATAATTAAGTCTTTTTAAATAAATGCAATCTAATAATTAAATGTATACTATATATAACAAATTATTAAAGCCTAAATTGTATATTAAATGTAAACTTTTAATACATACAATACAGAAACAAAACGTCATACCAACTTCGTAAACTTGACGGAACTTACAGACTCGATAACAAAAGACCGTAACATACAATACAGAGACAAAACGTCATACCACGACAAGCAACTGTGGATCTTTACTGACAGGTGCACTTTGGAATGTAGCAGATATGAATGAATATAACCCCAGTGTAGCTAATTACATATCTGCCACTGGGGTTATATTCATTCATATGAATGAATATAACCCCAGTGTAGCTCTTCGATTTTCCTTGAAATTCCAGAGCTCGCTAATTACATATCTGCCACTGGGGTTGTATTCATTCATATGCAATTGATCGTTTTGATCAATCAGTTCCTTATGTGCACCGCACCATCTTCTAGGAGCTTGTCAAGTGTTCTCGCCTTCGTAGTTGGTGTTTTGCGTATCTTTACATCCGCAGCCATTCTATACAATATTTTCACAAAAAACATCACAAACAAACCTGAACAAAGCAAAACAAATCAACCCTCTGTTTTTTCAAAGCAAAACAAACAAACATAACAAAGCAGAACAAAAACAAAACAAACAAACAGAACAAAACAGAACAAAAATAGAACAAAAACATCACAAACAAACCTGAAAAACTGAAACCAAAATACTCCAAATCAACCCATTCACAAAAAACTGATTATCATCATCATCATCATGCGGCATTCAGATTATCATTATAAAAAACTGAAACCAAAATACCCAAATCAACCCTCTGTTTTTTCACAAAAAACTGATTATCAACATCATCATGCGGCATTCAGATATCATTATCAAAAACTAAAACCAAAATACCCAAATCAACCCTCTGTTTTTTCAAAAAAACATTCACAAAAAACTGATTATCATCATCATCACGCGGCATTCAGATTATCATTATCAAAAACTGAAACCAAAATACCCAAATCAACCCTCTATTTTTTTTCACAAAAACATTCACAAAAAAACTTATTATCATCATCATCATGCGGCATTCAGATTATCATTATCAAAAACTGAAACCAAAATACCCAAATCAACCCTCTGTTTTTTCACAAAAAACTGATTATCATCATCATCATGCGGCATTCAGATTATCATTATCAAAAACTGAAACCAAAATACCCAAATCAACCCTCTGTTTTTTTCACAAAAACATTCACAAATAACTGATTATCATCATCATCATCATGCGGCATTCAGATTATCATTATCAAAAACTGAACCAAAATACCCAAATCAACCCTCTGTTTTTTCACAAAAACATCACAAATATAAAAAACATATATAGATAAGATGATGATCCAAACCTCTGTTTTGAAGATGAAGATGGATGAAGTTGATGAAGACGGATGAAGATGATGATGATCGGTGTAAAACAGAAAAAATAAGGTACACAATATTTGAATATGGATGAAGATGATGAAGATGGATGAAGATGAAGATGAAGATGGATGAAGATGATGATGATCGGTGTTGAGAGTTGAGAGAGAGATTTGGAGATTTTTTGAGAAGTGTGATGATTATGATGATCGGTGCATTTGATATATATTTGAGATTATGTGGATATTAAGGGATAAGGGTATTAAGGACATTTCATACATGTCTTTAACATTACTTTATAAAGATATAGAACTAAAGACCAAAATTTAAATGTGTTGGGATTGAACCCTACCAGAGGAACATATAATTAAAGTCAAAACCGGATCACAACAGTGGATTCGCAATAAGCAGCTGTTTACATTAGACTTTCCCCTTGAAGGTGATTATAACAACTGATGGTCCTCTATCCACTATCCGTATACAACATCTGTTGTCCTTCAAAGTGCTGATGAAGCCCTAAAGACTGTTAAGAAGTAAACACTGCTGGTTCAATCTACTGATGACCAAGCACTGCCCACTCAAGGACTGATCAACTTTGAGGAAAGCACTGATGGAAGAAGATAGCAGTAGTTTAATGAGTCATTTGTATTGTATAAGTAGGTGGCTTAGATTAGCAGTGTTTGTATAGGAACAGTGGTTACAGGTTGTTAGGCTGTTAGACGTCGCTTTCGTGGTGACGTCAGCTGAGATGCCTCAGTGGTTTGGTTTGCCTATAAATGGAGCAGTACTCTGTACTGTTACATTTGATTGACTGAGCGAGTTCTTCTCCTCTGGTCCAATCCTTTCATCGTGTGTGCAATCAACCATGGAGTATCAGGCTGAGGGGGAGTTTAGTTTGTAAGCTTTCTTTGTAATCTTTTGATTTGCTTTGTAACCTTTCGATTGATGAAAAGCATATGTTTATCAATACTATTTTCTTCCTTAATTGTTTTTACAAAGTTTGTGTATCATTTCCGCTGCATAACTCATTGAATCATGTTTATTAACTGTTCATTTATTACAAACAAACACAATCATGAGAGCCTCCGATCCTAACAATTGGTATCAGAGCATGGACAGTCAAATTCGATCTAACAGTCAATTTGACATAACAGTTCAGCTCAAAATTCATTGATACTAAGGTTGATTGCATTTAGTTGGAAAACAGAGTAACGAGTTATCACGTTCAAAACTGCTATTCAAAAACTCTGTAAAACAACCAAGATGTCATAAAATACACAAATTTCACACAATAAGTGATGTCATGCACAAGTCACCCATAGTTCTCAGATCTGAAAACATGTCTGGTAACTATGGTATGATCAATTCTTTTCAAAATTGATTTCAACTGTTGATTATGAAATTTGTGATGGTTTCATCATGTTTGATGCTGAAGTATGAACCTCAGACTAACAAAAACCTATGTTCATAAAAACATTAGTGTTTTTGTTTACATAAAAGAGGGAAATTAACACTTTAGTCATTTAGATCTTATGTATTGAAAAAGAGATTGAGAATCCTTCAAAAGGACCAAAAAATCAATTGTGTTAAGAATACATTAAGAAAATCAGTAGTAAAAAATGTCCAGATCATGGGTAATGTGAAATTTGGCATAAGCATGTGCAGAAATGACCAAATCTCTCAAAACATTACTACAAAATGATTTTGAAATAAATATTCCTTCAATAAAACCTCTCAGTGAGAATTTCAGTACTTATGAATGGGACAGGTAAAAAGGGAAAAAGAAAAATTTCAAAATCTCAAAAGTGTGTTTATCTCAAAACTTTTGTTGTCAAAAGAAAAGAGTATAAATGTAAAACATTTAAGAGTCCAAAAAAAAGGGTGAACAATGGTTATCAACCAACTGTGTGCATTCATTGGTACAGGGAAGCTCAGGTATAAATAGTATCTCCAGTAAGTAAACTTACAAAGAGGACTAGACAAGCTATCAGAATCATCACATGGTAACAAAATCTGTAACAGGGTTTTCAAAAACTTATGAGTTCATGTGTCCTCATTTTTTGGTAATCAACTGACAAGAAAATGGTACCAAACAGTGGTCAAAATATATCTACATTTTCATACCACTGTTGTCAAACCACTGACCATTTTCATAAAATTGAGAATGATATGATTATGAGTTTTATTGGAAAATATACCAGATCCTTTTGGTGCTGTTCTCAGAAAATCCTTTAATTATTTTTCTGGAAAAGGATTTTCTCAAATAAAGCAGGATATATTATTCCTTTTTTTTAAGAATAATATATTTTGTACTTTTACTGGTTTTTGTTTGTAAAAGTGTCAATCTCTTGCTAGGATATAGAACCTTTATTTTGTTGGTGATATTATCCTCAAAAATGGATCAAAAGGAAATGGTGTATGTGTTAAGATCAAGGTCATGTCAAACTCAAGTTTGATTTTAACACAGATCAAAGTTTGATTGCTAACAGATTTTAAAACACTGTGATACTAAACCACTGTCAGAAATCTATAAAAGCTTATCCACTGTTGCACTAACAGTTGCTGATATACTAGCATTTCAAATCCTTACCATTATTTTACTCCTAACCACTGTTTTGGTCAAACATCTGTTTCCTAAATATTGTCCACTGCTAAAAGTCAATCCCCTGATCCTTCATTTTCTTGGCAAGCACTGATGCTCAAAATCAGTGTCTTATCCACTGTTATGTTATCCACTGATAGTGAAAATCACCCACTGCTCTCATATTGTTACCGTTGTAACCACTGATATTTGCTTCATCAGTGGTTCTCTCAAAACAACTGTCCTCCATAAAACATCTCTTCATCAGCGGTTGACACGTGGTCAGTTTTTAGCCTTCAGATCTTTTGTAACCGCTGCCACGTCAGCATTCACTTTTTCCCTAAATAAAACCCTGATCAAAACCCAAACAGGGTTTTACACTGTCGAATTGAATTCCAAAATTATCTTCTCAAAGCAGTTTCCAAACTTTCATCCCAAATCATTCTTCGCTCCTCTTCATCAAAATGACGAAATCAAAGTCAAAATCAAAATCAAAATCAAAATCATCCTCGTCTCCCAAAGAGGACACTCAAATGGCTGCTGAATCCATTGAAATCCCTTACAAATCCCCTCACAACGACTTGGGTCTACTCACAAAACACACCAACAATCACACCTTCGATTCCATCATCGACATCATGACTGCATCAAAGTATAAAACTTTGCTAACAGCAGATGCTCCAATCTACCAACAAACCCAGAGAGAGTTTTGGAAAAATGCTACGCTTGAAAAACAAGACGATAAAGTCATAGTCATCAACTCCTCCATACAGGGTAAAGCGATTCAAATTACTCCTCAATCCATCTCAGAAGTCTTTAAACTCGATGATCAGAAAGGTAAAACATCTTTTTCCAAAAACGAGTTGAAAACTGATTTTCTGAAAAGAGGGTATGCAGAACAAACAAAAAGGGATACCTTACAAAAAGGCTATTTCCCTTCTGCACCTAGGTTTTTATTTCATACACTTTTAATGTGCGTTTCAAATAAAACAACTACTTTAAACGAAATACCGTTGAAGATCCAATGTCTGGGTTATGCTATTTTAAATAACAAAGATTATAACTATTCCCAGGAGATCTTTGATGATTTGGTGAAAAATGTTGATAGCAAAGCATTTCTACTTTTTCCAAGGTTTCTAAGCTACTATTTTAAACAAAAATTTGGAAAAGAAAATGAAAATTTGCTCGAACAAGGTGTTTATTTTCAAATAAAAGGTTTAACACCTGAAACATTCACTAGAATGTTAACACCTTTAAAAACAAAAGCAGAGGTGCCTGAGCAGAATTTAGCAGTTACCACTGCTCCTCAAGTATCACCTGCTGAGCCCACTGCTCCAGGTGATCATAGCAGCACTACCACTGCTTTGAAACCCATACCTGCCATCACTAAAAAGACCAAAAAGAAATCATCCAAAAAACCCACCAAACCCTCTAAAAAGGCAACTCTGGAAGATGAGATCCCAGAGCTAATGCCAGTGACAACACAAATGTCACCACAAACCACTGCTGCTACTTCCTCACAGCAGATGGAAGAAAGATCTCCACCATTGCCTCAAACTCCTCCTGCATCCTCACAAAAGGATCAGGTTGTAAGCATAGGGACCCCACATTATGAAGCTCTGGATCCGATTGGGATTGAACCCTACCAGAGGAACAGATAATTAAAGCCAAAACCGGATCACAATAGTGGATTCGCAATAGGCAGCTGTTTACATTAGACTTTCCCCTTGAAGGTGATTATAACAACTGATGGTCCTCTATCCACTGTCCGTATACAACAGCTGTTGTCCTTCAAAGTGCTGATGAAGCCCTAAAGACTGTTAAGAAGTAAACACTGCTGGTTCAATCTACTGATGACCAAGCACTGCCCATTCAAGGACTGATCAACTTTGATGAAAGCGCTGATGGAAGAAGATAGCAGTAGTTTAATGAGTCATTTGTATTGTATAAGTCAGTGGCTTAGATTAGCAGTGTTTGTATAGGAACAGTGGTTACAGGTTGTTAGGCTGTTAGACGTCGCTTTCATGGTGACGTCAGCTGAGATGCCTCAGTGGTTTGGTTTGCCTATAAATGGAGCAGTACTCTGTACTGTTACATTTGATTGACTGAGCGAGTTCTTCTCCTCTGGTCCAATCCTTTCATCTTGTGTGCAATCAACCACGGAGTATCAGGCTGAGGGGGAGTTTAGTTTGTAAGCTTTCTTTGTAATCTTTTGATTTGCTTTGTAACCTTTCGATTGATGAAAAGCATATGTTTATCAAAACTATTTTCTTCCTTAATTGTGTTTACAAAGTTTGTGTTTCATTTCCGCTGCATAACTCATTGAATCATGTTTATTAATTGTTCATTTATTACAAACAAACACAATCATGAGAGCCTCCGATCCTAACAAAATGATATATTTTAACCTGTTTTTTAGTATTTGATTTCGATCATTATTAAACCTACCCGTGTGGTTACACGTGTCCTACAACTAGTTATTATTATGACATAACGAAAGCCGGGTTTCGCTATTTTTTTATAACTTCAAACATCGCGAAAAAATTATATTTAATTAATTTTGTTTTGCTGTTTCGATATTTGTAACAAAATTATTATAAATAATATTTGAAGGAAGGGAGCCAATGTCACTTACGTGTTTTATTTTTATTATGTCTTTTAAATTACTTGAGCATTGTTCCCATTTTAATTTTAATAATGCAATAATCTTACGAGGAAGGTAAGGCCGCGCCTTTCGGGCTCCAAGGTGTATGCGCCGCGCCCTTCATGTGTACGGTCTCATGTGCCGTTACTTTCATATTGTGTCTCTTATCTTTATTGTTTACTTGATTGAGTCGCCATTTGACTGCTCGGTCGTATGAATTTTTCTATATGCTTATTCCACGCTAATCTTGAAATTGATAAGCGCATTTCACAAGTTTCAAATTTAAATTTGATCTTGACCGATCTTATCGGTTAGACTTATCAGTCACCGGTTATCTTGTACCTCATAGTTTAGGTACACTCATATTGTTTTTGCAAGACTTTTACAATCATTCTTGACCCTAGTCCTATAGTTTGTGTTACAAAGTAACCATATACTATCTTACTTTCTTATTCATGATTACACTCCGTCATGTTTAAGTTTACATCTGTCTTTTTTTCTTCATCTTAACTCCTTAGCTTTTAGCACTTATATTTTTATCTGCTTAACTTTTTTTAAAATTTTATAAATGCTATTTCACCCCTCTCGAGTTTTATGTACTTATTTTTTATGTACGTGGTAAAGTATATTACGTGCTCAACTTTTTAAAACTTTGTAAATGTTATTTTGTCCCGCTTATCTTTTTATGTAAGTTTTCAGTTTGTCTACGTTTTATGTAGGTGGTAAAAATTCTAGTTACTTGACGCCATCACAATGCGTTGTACCGGTATTTAACTTAAAAAATACTCTTTTCTTACGTGCTAATTTTTATGTACGTTTCGTATAAATCAAAGTTAGTTTATGTTTCATTGTAAATTTTTTCGTATTATAAGTTTCCGTGTTTATTTTTATGTGTGTTTTCAGTTGTTTACGTTTTAACATAAGTTTTGTTCTGAAACAAGTTGGTCAAATATTTGACGGTATAAATTCGAGTTATTATAAGTTTCGACGCTGCGGTTATAGCAACTCATCCTTCTGATCCGACCAATGATGAATAATAAATATACAATATGAAGTAGGGTAGGACACCGTCGAAAAGGACGTGTTACCAACCTCATATTTATATGGAAATTGGCTCTAAGTCTATATAAAACCGACAAACTCATAAAATCTATATTCCTAAAGTAATCAAGCCCCGATGCTTTTTGCTCCTTAATGCGCCTCTCTTGTTCAAAATATGTCATGATATCGATATTTTCTTAATATCGATATTTTCTTGCATGTTCTTCTAATAATTTTATATTAACTGATAAAAATACTACTTTTAATTAAAATATTACTTATTTAAAAGAAGAAAGTTTACGGACCAAAATAAACGTAATCAATTATATTTGTTGACTACTAACCGACAGAAAACAAATTTTTAAGTGAAAACTATTTAAAAATAACAGTGTTATTTTTTTCTTAGCTAAAAGTAAAACTTGAATGAAAAGTTATACCCTTTTCCTTTGAAGAACTAATAGGACCACCCAATGTACTAGATTCAGTTCTTCATTATCTATTTAAAATTGGCACACTAAAATCTTAAATACCGAGTTTGATTACTCACCAGCATATCTGACAACCCAAAGAGCCACAAGTTACCCTCACGTTCATTTAACAACTTCTTTTGAATTAGTTGAGATCGAACTTTTAGCGTGAAGACTCGATTAGGGTCAAGTGACCAAACCCAACAATTCTGATGAGAAGGAATCATGGCAAGTCAGTGGACCAGAACACATCCAAAAGCCCGAAGAGCTCTTCAACCACCCATGCCGAGAAACTGATCTCCATCGCCATCGACGATTCCAAACATCACCTACATCTTGATAAACGATAATCCACATTGATGATCCAATTCTTATAATGATATGTTGATGGCTTTAATATGATAAATTTATATTTTAAATTTTTTTTTTTTTTTAAATAAATTGTTTTCATTCCAATCATCAGGGCAAATTACATAAGAATAGCAGGTAGACGAGCAACAAACTGCGCCGCCATCCCTTTAATTAAACACTGCTTTGTGAATCATAAGCGTTAACCGGTTAGTGTGCCCATTTTGCAAGTTTGCAACTTAATTTACATACAAACGTGTACTTCTATGTTTATTGCGTAAAGTTTTTTTTGTCTTATATTTAAAGAGGTTATTATATATATATATACAAGGATCCGTTAGGAACTACCTTTTATTGTGAGAACCGCGTTAACCATTGTGAACACAACTAAAAATACCTAAAAATAGCTAAAAAAACACAAAAATTTTTTTAATATTTTTTATAAGAAAATCGCTACTTTTAGTAGCCCAAAAAAAAGAATTTAATTTTTTTTTTGCTACTAAAAGTAGCGATTTTAACTTAAAAAATATTAAAAAAAAATTTGTGTGTGTTTTTTTTTATTTTTTTATTTTTTTAGATTTTTTAAGGTTTTTTGGGGGTTTAGTTTTTAGCATTTTAGCTTGGGGGGGGGGGGGGTGTTTAGGTTTTTGAGGGGTGGGGGGGGGTGTTTAGGTTTTTGAGGGGTGGGGGAGGGGGGGGGGGGGTTAGGTTTTTTTTAGGTTTTTTGGGGGGTTTTAGTTTTTAGCATTTAGCTTGGGGGGTTAGGTTTTTTTAGCTATTTTAGGTTGTGTATACATTGGTTCTCGCGGTTCTAGCAATAAAGGTGGTTCTCGCATGAACCTTACCCTATATATATATATGGACCGCTAAAATGAGAACCACCTCCAGTTGTAAGAACCGTGAGAACTTTTTGATCCGGGGCGAGTTGAACCAAATTTTTTTTTCATAAATGTAGATGCTTGTATTATAAACACATTTGTAAAAAAAAAAAAAATTCAAAAAACAAATGTCGTGTGTGTAGTTTTGAACACCACAAGTTTGTGTTTACGGGTACCGTAAATTTTAAATAAAATTTACGGGTCCCGTAAACGCAAACTTTGGGTGCTCAAAACTACACACCAGACATTTTTTTTTTACAAATGTGGTTATAATACATGCATCTACGTTTATAAAAAAAATTTGGTCCACCTCGCCCCGTACGGTGTAGTTCTCACGGTTCTTACAACTGGAGGTGGTTTAGCGGTCCCCTATATATATATATATATATAGGATTAGGTTCAAACGTGAACATTTTCTCCAGCGTGAACTGATCTGGGCCATTGATTTTGTAGATGATAGATCTTAGATCAATGGCACAATTGTAATTAAAGGTATAATAAATTTAATTTAAATTTTAATCTAAAGGGTAAAATAGGGAACTTTCATATTAAAGATATGGAAATTAATTCATTTGAAATCCCCTAAAATCTCTGTATCAGTTTCAAAACACTCAAAACAAGATTCCCTCACCCACCACCTCACCCGATCTCTCCCTAGTATCTGCATATGGCCGGATTTCCGGCGACTGCCGGCTGTGTTTTCCAGCGAAAGACCCCCCCACCCTCTCGTTTCTACTCCGGCGCCACCCAAGACCGGTGACCGGTTTAACCAGTAGAGCCGCCGCTCACGACGGCGCACGGCGACGACAGTCGGTGGGAGAGGAAGAGAGACGGTGGCTATGGAGGTCGTTAAGACAGAGACGGAAGCGCCGCCGCTCACCATGTTTTCCGGCGATAGAGACGGAAGCGACAGAGGCGGTGGCGGTTGTGCTTTTCCGATGACCTTAATGTTTTTCGGCGACGTGGTGAGGTTGATGTTGATTATGAAGATGGCAAACGACCGTTCTGTGATTATGCAATGAAGAAGGAAGAGGTGATCTAATTTTTGAAGAGTACGTTAAATCCAAATAAAACATATATTATTGTTTTAATTGATTTTAAGAAATATTGCCGTTTCCA